>APFE030980706.1:221044-269878 GCA_000404065.3 Pinus taeda
TTGGCTAAAAAAAGTGTTGCTTTTTGTATCCTCATAATGTGCTATCAATTCTTTCGTAAAAATTTCCCAAGTGATAAATTGTTTACGAGAGCAAAGCCATTGATACCATACAAACTGATTTGTTCCAAATATAAAGTTGCAATACGTACCTTTTGTGTGTTTTGCACATTATTGAGATCGAAAAATTGCTCCATCTGTAATATCCATGTTGTGGGATCCTTGCCATCAAACTTCCTCATATCGATTTTTGGAATATGGTGGGTCTTCAATCTAACATTAGAGTCTATGGAATCATGATTAACATTTCTTTTTTTCTCATCATGAGTTTCCTTTACTACCCTTTCACCATTAGTGACCATTTCCTGTAGCAACTTATTCATATTTATCTTCAATTCTTGCATCTTATCATCCATGCCATCAGTTTTGGCTTCCATGCAAATCATCTTAGATTCCATGCCATCCATCTTAGCTTCTATGCCTTTCTTTAAACAATCCATCCTAGCTTCTACACCTTTCTTTAAACCATCCATCTTAGCTTTTACATCTTTCCTTAAACCATCCATCTTAAATTCTGATCCTTTTTGTGCAAGTGACACTTGTTGCATTTGGTCTCGTAATTTTGATATATCATGTTGCATGTCTTCCTCTTTTTCATGAGTCGTGCTAGAGCTTTCAGGTTGCTTACTAGGTGTTTTCATTTTCTTTCCTCAGGGCATCAATTACCAATAATAAGGTTTTACTACGCCCTTTGAATTCCTTCAAACTAATTTTTCAAACCAAGCTTATGCAAAATTTTAAAAAAAACTACACACCTTTTTCCACTTTGTAGAGGCTTGATATTGAATCTAATGTATCTCTACAATTTTAGATCACCTAGTTCTGAAATTGCGACATATAGTAGCCCTCTCTCTCCTCTTTCTAATGCCACTAATCTGATCCAAATTGGATTCTCCAAGGAAGAGTTATGCACAGTCTCCCAAGATGACCTGATTATAGATCTTTCCAGAAGAACGAACTTGTATGAAGTGCCACATGTGACTGCTTCAACCTTTGGCTCTGAAAAATATATACAAGAGACTACAATCCGTCCTCTTTCTATACCTTCTTACAAAATTTGAATCCGATGCTCAAAGAGAAAGTTATGATGATTTTCCCCACGTCATCTGTTTGGAATGTAATTTAGGAGTCTGCAAAAATACCAGCTTCCTCAGATCATATCTCTGCAAAGATAGTGCAAATAGCTTTGAAATTCCGATCTAAGGTTCAGTACAATTTATTCTCAAATGGGTTTCTTTTTTTGCTTCTGAAACATCACAGAAAACAAGTTATAGCGAAAATTCCACGATGACCTTTTTGTAGCAGCGAAACCCTAGAATCAAAAGCTCTGATACCAAATGTTATGAAACCAGCTCACAAAAAAATAAAAAAGAGAGATCAATGCCTTAGAATTCAGCCTCTTCGAGGGGGCAACCTCCTTTACATTACACAAATGAACAATTCTTGAATGATTCAAATGAAAAAACCTCCTTTCTATATATACGAGTCTAAGGAGTCACAATATAACCCAGCCAACCTAACAATAATAATATAAAGCCACAAAAATAACAATTGAGGGATTCTATGGGGCACAATAATAAAAATATGGGGACAATAGGGCCACAACAATATTAAAAAGGGATAAAACTACAATAGTAATGGGGTAATCACTAGTATTATATGGACCTAACACTTTCATCCTCAGCAACTACTCTCCATGAAGGATTAATGACAAAATACATAAACATTTAAGAAAAGCCTAGTGATAAGATCTCTAATGGAAAGAAAATATTTGAGAAGACCAATCCTAATCGAATAACCTTATTAAGAACAAACATTCACATGATTCTATAAAATGTACTTGATATACATCCACAAATATTCATAATTGGCATTGTTTTAATCTACTTTATGCATTTTGAATGTTTTAAAATTTATTCCACACATGTGATTAACCATTTATTGTTGCATAATAGAACATATGAGTGATAGTTCTAGATCCTATATAAGAGCAAGAAATTATGTTTTCATACCTTGGAGGGTAGCACTAGGTGGTCACAGGTACAATGGAAGCTTCCTGTATATTCTTCTTTGTATAATTTTTTCCAACGCCCTACAAGTGATTACATTCAAATCTAAAGCTATATGCATGCCACAACCGAGATTGTTTTGCCTGTTGATGGTCTTGGTTAGCTAGGCCATCCTACAATGTGGCATCTTCAGCAAGAAATAGTCTCACCTGAAAATTAAAACTTGACATCAATATCTATCTTATTGGTCTCTAAGAAAAATAAAGAGTTGACGCCATAAAGGAACCTGAATCATTATACAGTAGATAAATAGTACCAAAACTTAAAAAGAAAAAAGGTCCGAAAAACAATATATTTAATCCAAAAGTAATAACATCCAGACCTAACTGGATAAAATAAGTGAGAGATATGGATAAAATAAGTGAGAAACCAACTGAAAATAATGTATTATTATGGGGTGTGCATAGTTTCAATGTCGTAAGGTTGTCCTAAAAATTGGAATAAATTTAAAATGCTTTTTACTAGAATTGCATAACCACAAAATAAGAAAGCGCAAAGTTTTTAGTTTTGTCACAATAAGTCGGGGCCAATAGTGTCTCGACTATATGCCATCCTGGACATACTTGTTTGGTTATAAATGCCTTGCATAAAAATTGGGGATACCTCAAATCTCCCTCTACTAAAAAGGTCTTCTCTTATATATCAAAAATGTCCTTTTCACCCTAAATGTCTATATAGATTATAAGCTCTTTGTTTTGAAATTGCATTTCTAATAGTAAAATGAATCTCTAAGATACATATACCCACATGGAGTTTGACAATTTTGTTAGTTGATAAACATCAATATTTCCCTTTTCTCTTCCATTCTACCAAATAGATTGACTTGTTATTTATTATATTTTTAAATTTGTTTGTTTTTTTAAATAGTGTTTAGGAGACCAACCTGATGGTTAATATGTGCAAGGAATTATCTATTTAATAATTAAATATTTTTAAGATATTTTATTTTAGTGATTTTAGTAAGTAAAATATATATATATTTTTCAAAAGACTTTGTATTTAAAAAAAATCCCTAAATCTTATAAGTACTAAATCAAGAATAATTATTTTGAAGTTTATTTTCATATAATAATCTTAATTTTTCATAAAAAGTTTACTTTCTATTTAAATATTTTAATAAATTTTTTGATATTTTATTTTATGATTTTTAGTAAGTAAATATTTTAATATTTAGTAAAATAGTAGAATTTTTCTGGGCAAATAATGACTTGTTATTTATTATATTTTTAATTTTGTTTGTTTTTTTAAATAGTGTTTAGGAGACGACTTGTTATTTATTATATTTTTAATTTCGTTTGTTTTCTTAAATAGTGTTTAGGAGACAAAAGTGATGATTGATATGTGCAAGGAATTATGAAATTGAAAAATAAATTTTGTTTAAAAAAAAGAGTAATTTTCATTATATATATTTTTCAAAAGACTTTGTATTTAAAAAAAATCCCTAAATCTTATAAGTACTAAATCAAGAATAATTATTTTGAAGTTTATTTTCATATAATAATCTTAATTTTTCATAAAAAGTTTACTTTCTATTTAAATATTTTAATAAATTTTTTGATATTTTATTTTATGATTTTTAGTAAGTAAATATTTTTAATATTTAGTATAATAGTTGAAATTTTCTGGGCAAATAATGACTTGTTAATTATTATATTTTTAAATTTGTTTATTTTTTTAAATAGTGTTTAGGAGACAAAAGTGATGGTTGATATGTGTAAGGAATTACAAAATTGAAAATTAAAATTATTGAAATTTCTTATTTGCATGTCCTACAACACAATTATAATCTGGTTGTTATGGTTACCACTGGTTGGCCCCATACAAGCTTCCCAACTCTCTTCCTCCACTTGTCTCCCATCACTATCTCAAGAAACATCACAAGACATCTGATGCTCTTCACACTCCCTCCCCTTACTACAAATAACTCCATAATAGACATCAACTATCTGTACAATTTTACATAAGTGAGTGAGTATAATATTATCTAGATAAATTGTGTCTTAAGGGGAAGTGACATCATAAAATCAAGTGCATCTACTAACACTTTTACATAAGTGAGTGAGTCTAATTTTATCTAGATAAATTAAGTCTTAAGGGAAAGTGACACCATAAACTCAATCGCATCTACTATAGTTTCTGTACTATTCTCAAGCATGTTGGTGTGAATGCATGTCATTTAGATTCACCTTGCGAGCATTGCCTCAACAATGTGTTAATTTTAATCATCTCAAGCCCAATGAACCTCCTATTATGGAAGAATCAGTTCACATTTCCCACCCCCCTGATAAAATTTTGGATTTTCAATAGTTGTTGGAGGAGGACATACTACTAGACCTATAGCAATAGACTACGACGTATCTTGTTGGGCACCAAAGCCAACTTCCTTCTTAAAAAAAATGGTCGTCTAAGGTTTCTTTTAATCATAGCTTCCTGACCCTTGTTAAGAAGTTGGGGTTATTTTTCTAAAACAATGAAGAAATGGCATGCCACATCTCACAATCATTTATATCTATGAAGGCATGGTTAATCTTTAGCACTATGCATTTTCAGTTTATATTGCTTCTTAGTAAAGTTGACTTTGTCAAAACTAATCAGATTTCATCTTAAGTAAAATATTGTAAAATGCATTTGCTAAGAAGCATAAGATACAAATGTTTTCGGAATCAATATTCTTGTGCATTTTAGGTTTGCAAGTCCCCGTCTTAAGCATTTGAGTGTTATGTCTTATCAATCAGCCAACCATTTGATGAAGGGAGGTAGATCCATTGGTATAGTAGTTTTCAAGTGGGAAAGAGGTTGATATCACCTCTAGAGCTCCCAAAATATGCATTGATCTGGGTCGTCGGATCCAGGAGGACGAATTAATGACAAATTATGCACCCACATAATGGATTTTTATATGCCATGATTCTTCTCCAATTTATGCCTAATGACATTTCTTTCGCAACATTTGGTGCAATTGTTAGTTTATTTCTATGATCAAAAAAGAAGGGAAAGAACTGCTCCAAGATCACTACAATTTTGTTGACTTAACAAGTCAAGAAGGTTGATAGTGTGGCAAATGTTTTGGAAATGAGAACAGATGTGTTTATTAAGACCAATGTTGTCTATCCAACCTTAGGATGTGTTTATTAAGACCAATGTTGTATATCTAACCTTAAGACAGGCGTGTTTATGAAGACTAATATTTTCTATTTGAACTTAATAAAGTAAAAGATTAATTGCTACTCTTTAATATTTTATTTCTATGATAAAAAAATAAGGGAAAGAAGTGCTCTAAGATCACTACAGTTTTGTTGACTTAACAATTCAAGAAGGTTAATAGTGTGGCAAATGTTTTGGAAATGAGAAAGAATGTGTTTATTAATATCAATGTTATCTTTCTGACCTTAAAAAAGTAAGAGATAAATTGCTACTCTTTAATATTTTATTTCTATGATAAAAAAGAAGCAAACAAGTGCTCCAAGATCACTACAGTTTTGTTGACCTAACAAGTCAAGAAGGTTGATAGTGTGGAAAATGTTTTGGAAATGAGAACAAATGTGAGTAAGAGAAGACATTCGAAGAGAAGGTGTTTTTCAACTTCAACCCTCTTAGTATTGCAAAGATCATAGATTCTTTTGTCCCAAGGTGCTTTGGGAATAGATCAATGCCCAGTTTCACTTCAAAGTTCATGAGAATTATTTCTAATCTTTGCAATGTTCATTTTCTTCTTAGTATTGGTCAAGACATAAATATAATATTGGTTAGCAATGGTGGGGTTGATCACCTCCTTATAACACCTTACCTTCCTTTTTCCCTCTAGCTCCTTATCATCCCACAATTTATCCTTAAATTTGGAGGTAATAGTATTTTTAATACTATCCTTATTCCCCAAGATGACCTCCTCCATTATCCGCCAATGGTTGTTGAGACAAGACTTGGTATCCTTATGATGTCCATGCTTGAGATGGAGGTGAGGATCTTAGCTAGAGTGAGAAGTGATTTTGGGAAACTTCTTGGATTCCATGTTGTAAAGCTTATTCTTATACATAAAATACCTAAACATAGCCATGTTTTTAATATGGGAAAGACTATCTTTGATCAAGAGGATATGATAGAGAATATTTCTTTTAATATTGAGGTTGCAGGTTATAAATTGTCTTTAAATCATCTCGATCTTCCTCCATGACTGTCTAGATATACTGCAACCCCAAACTTCACATCCATATAAAATAACAAGGGTGGTCACAGTCTCAAAGCGGAACCTTTTTTACTCCAAATCCAAATATCAATTCACTTACAATTGTTTTTAAGTTCATAATAAGATTTTTGACCTCAAATGAATTCGAATACCTAAATATTTGTGTGAAGAAACCTACTCCAAGTAATTGTTATCATAGATGAAATTATCATGATTGATCTTTTTGGATTTAATTATCATGACGTTAGTCTTGTCATTATTAACTATCAAACCCATCTTCAAGTAGTAATCATGGAGGATCTTATGCTGCTTGTCGAGACCATCAAGGCTTCTAGCTAGAAGAAGGATATCATCAACATAAAAGAGAAGAGTAATGACCATACTAGTGAGCTCGGGGCGATTGCATCCCGTAGTTTCTAAACAAGCTTCTAGCTTATCAATGTAAATGCCAAAAAAAGTAGGTAATAGAGGACACATTTTATTAACTCTAATATGAGATTTAATTTCTTTAGACCACTCTTTTGTGATCTAAAACTCATAATTCAACACATATAAATTTATATCGACTTTAATATAAATTAAAATCAATAATAAAATTTGAAACATATTATAACTTTATATAAATACAATGTATTATATATATATATATATATATATATATATATATATTTATATAGAAATATTTTATTATATAAGTGTAAATTAAATTTAAATATTTAAATATTCTATTCAAAATTATTATTTTATTTGAATCTTTAATAGTTAAAAAATATTTTTATCAAAATAAAATAATAAAATATTTACAATAAAATAATAAAATTAATTAATTAATTTTCAGAGAACTGATCGCTCTACAACTTTTGGGCTAGGGTTTCTAGCCTCCCTGCTACGGCACCACACACTGCAAATTTTTCTGCCATCAATCGCTGACCCAGTCCTCATTCGGGTCATTACACTTGCTGATACCTCTCAATAGCAGCGTCTCAGGGGGAGGCTCTCAATGCCTCCCCCAACGTCAATGTTAATATGATCCAAAAGATGTCAGCCGACACAAACCAACCTACTCACGACAATGCACATGGCTCTGCAACAGGCCAAAAACCGCAGGATAACAATAAGCAGAAGATTCCACTGGGCGACAAACCAGACAGTCAAGAGGACAAAACGATGGAAGCGCAAGGCACCATAGAGGTACCCAAAGCCACCTCTGCTACTTGCAGACCAATAGCAACGGAACATCCCAAAATCGAGCTACTGAGCCACAGGATCAATGCCCAGATCCAGCGCATGGTCTCTCATGTATTGGATCTAGATGGATTAAGGCCAAATGGAAGCCAAAAGGGTAGGTAACACTGCAACTTGGACCAAAGGATTCTTCACTGCCATTTTTAACTGCCTTGAAGAAAAGAATCGAGTCATGGATGAGGGCACCTACTTTTTCAACTCCTTAGGTCTTTATCTCCGGGACTGGATCGAAAGATTCAACCCAAATAAAGAGGACTTTAGTTGGGCACTTGTCTGGGTTTGACTCTACTCCCTACCGTTGGAATATTGGGATGAAGAATCCGTAAAGGATATTGGCAACGGTCTTGGAGAATTCATTAAAATTACAGAGGAAACAAAGCTCAAGAGGTACACCTCCTATGCTTGGATCTGCATCTTCATGCACCTCGCGCAAGCTCTCCCCGAATTAGTAAGTCTCTTCCGTGACGATTATGAATGGATGAAAACCATAGATTATGAACATGTGCCTTTTAGATGCAGGAAATTCCATACCCATGGCCATTTATTCCATGATTGTCCTCTGAATGCACCTCCTATTAAGCCTTCAGATCCTGCTTCTACCCCTGATGCTGAAGGCTTCAATAAAGTCAAGAACTGGCGCTGCCACAACAAGAAATCCTCTCCTCAGAACCCCAAACCCCCCTCCCAAGCCCCGATTCCACCCTCTACCAGCAATAGTTTTGAAATCCTAGCTACCCCTATTTCTAATACCCCCCTCTCGGAAGCCACCCCTAAGCCCCCACTTAACTCGACGCCTGAATCTAGCTCTGGCCATCTTCGCAACATCGCGGTTGACACTGCTGGGGCTAATGAGAGCCAGATCACTCCCATGGAATATGAAAATGAAATGGTCGACATAGGAGACCTATACATCCTCACTCTAGAGCAAGCATGCAAAAAAAAGGATTTTGACCAGATCTCGGAGAAGAAGATCGAGAAAGTAACTGTGGCTCTTGCCCGCATGCAACATAATCAAAAATCCCTAGGCATCCAACAAGGAAGCCCATGGGATGGGAAGAAACTCTTTAAAGACTCAAAGAAGAGAGGGAGGAAATCTGATCTACAGAGGACTATCCTCCTGGGGGAGATGCTTGTAGAATCTGGTAGGTATCCCAAACTTACCAAGCTTTTCCCGCCCCGGGAAGGAAGTTCTCAATGAAATTCATATCGTGGAATATAAGGGGTCTAAATGGCCCCTCAAAAGTCCATATGATCAAAAATCTGATACAGATGGAAAGACCTCAAGTCTTTTTCTTGCAGGAAACTAAATGCACAAGTCAAACCCTTGGCCCCATTCTTTCAAAAGCCTGGCCAGGGTGTCACTCTGTCACGGTAGATGCCTCTGGAGCCTCAGGAAGTCTAGCCATCGCTTGGGATCCAAAATCTGTTTCAATAAATGATGCCCACTCTGCTCATAATCTAATTCAGGCCTCTTTCCACATCCATGGGACCAATCTGCATGGGCATATATCTAATGCATATTTACCTAAGGAGGCAGCAAGGAAAATCGTTCTGTTAAACCCGGTAGAACAGCTCAATTCTACCAGAGCTCACCCCCTCTAGATAATGGGGGGCAATTTTAACATGATAACCAGCCTGGACGAAGAAAAAGGTGGCAGAGCAAAACTAGAGGCATATAGCACCCATTTCAAAGACTTCATCCAGCGGAACTGGTTGATTGATCTACCCTTTGCCAATGAAAATCACACCTGGAACAACAAAAGAGTGGGCACACATTAGATAGCATCCAAACTGGATAGATTTCTCCTTTCTGATAATGCTATTCATATTGAAGGCGATTTCCAAGCCACAATCTTTCCTTTTTCAGGGTTGGACCACTGGCCTATTTCTCTGCAATGTTCTAGACGAGGGGACCGCATCAAAAGACCCTTCTGATTTGAGGCTTTCTAGCTCTCCCACCCAAGCTTCAAGGAAATGGTTCACTCTGCTTGGCGGGCTTTAATTCCCCCTCCAGGTTCCAAGATGTTCTAGTTTCAGCAGCACCTCAAAGATCTCAAAGCCCACATTAAAAATTGGAACCATTCCACCTTTGGCAACATTTTCCAATAGCAAAGGCTCCTGGAACAAGAAATGGCAGAGATATAGCTTCACATCATCCAAGAAGGCCGCAATGAAGCATATGACCTGAAAGATCAAAGTCTCCTCAAACAGTTGGAGGAAAGAAGGCTGCAAGAAGAAATCCTCTGGAAACAAAAATCCTGGATCATATGGTTAAAGGAAGGGGAATGGAACACTAACTTTTTCCACCGTTCTACCATTCAACATAGGATGTGTAACAATATTAACTTTCTCCTCAGCCCAACAGGAGAAAGACTGGAGCAACATCAGGACATAGAAGCTGAATTGGTCTCTCATCTCAAATCGATGGTGTAGGAAGACCAGTCTGACAGGCGACTAGTAATTAACAAAATCCTGCAGCACATACCAAAGCTTATCACGAAGGAGCACAATCAACTTCTTCTTCACCGTGTCACTCTTTTGGAAGTTGAACAGGCTGTCCTCCAAAACAAGGAAGGTAAAGCTCCGGGACCTGATGGCTTCACTTCCAACTTCTTCCATCATTTCTAGGATTTGATCAAAGATGAGATCTGGCAGTTAGTGGAGGAGTCCAGATCCATGCATTGGCTACTCCCATCTCTTAATGCCACTTCCATAACCTTGATCCCCAAGGAGGACCAAGCTGCCACGCCTGAAAAATTTCGCCCCATTGCCCTTTGCAATGTCATCTACAAGATCATATCCAAAGTTTTCGCCAACAGGTTAAAGCCGTTGCTTCCTTTGCTCATCTCTCCTAAGAAAACTTGTTATGTAGAAGGGTGAAAAATCCTTGATGGTATCAATCTCACTCATGATATTTTTCATTCTCTGAAGCAGACCGAAAAGCCAGGTATGCTCCTTAAGATTGATTTATCAAAAGCTTTTGACAAACTTAATTGGAATTTTATTCAACAGATGTTAGCAACTTTTGGTTTCAGCCCTCCCTGGATAACATGGGTCATGAGCCTAATCTCCTCTTCCTTTTTTTCTGTCCTGGTTAATGGAATCCCTTCTCATCCCTTCTACCCCTCTCGTGGCATTCACGAAGGCGATCCCCTGTCCCCCTTCCTCTTTGTGCTTATGGCAGAGGGGCTAGGTCATACCATCAATCATGCCCTTCATTCGCATCAGCTCCGTGGCATCTTCGTTCATGAGACCCCAGCTCACACCCACCAGCAATTCGTGGATGACACTATGCTGTTTGGTCATCCCTCTGCCCAGGAAGCCTCCACCTTCAAGAGCTTGCTTGATTTGTTTGCCAAAGCTTCAGGAATGACTGTCAATGCCTCCAAGTTGGAAATATTCTTCTTTAACACTGCTAAGCTCATTCAACAACGCATTGCTACAATACTCGGATTCTCCATTGCCAAGATGCCTGCCAAGTATCTTGGAGCCCCCTTGATTGTCTCAGCTCTCAAGCACTCTTCTTGGAGATCTCTCTTGGATAAACTCGAAGCTAAATTATCCTCCTGGACTTTTCAGCCCCTCAAGCTTCCTAGTAGACTTATTCTGGTTAAGTCTATCCTTCAAATCATGCCCCTCTATCTCTTCTCGGTCCTTGCGGCCTCGAAATGGGTCCTCAAGCAGATCAGATCTCTTTAGCGCAACTTCCTGTGGGGAGCATCTGGACAGAACAGAAAATGAGCCTTGGTTAAGTGGGATACGATCTGCAAGCCAAAGTTAGTGGGGGGTCTGGGCCTCTGTGACCCTCAACACAGCAACGCTATCATGGGGGCTATGATCTGGTGGCAACGGCTATCCTCGCCCTCCTCCCCATGGGCGAGACTTTGGAATGCCAAATATGTCAACAATAGACCTCATTCAGAACTCATTTGACTGTCTATTGTGGAAGTGGGCTCACTGATCTGTAACGTTGCTAAACAACACCGTCTTCTTATTCACGAACACAGTTTCTGGGAGGTCTGCAACGGTCGCACAACTAGTTTCCGGACAGAATCGTGGCAACAACAACCCAAGCTCCTCTCAACCATCCAACCGCCCCTCTAGCTTGATTTGATTTCTCCTCTGGAAGACATGGTTCACCAATTCTGGGAGGAGAACCACGCTCAGGGGTAGAGGCACTGGAAAACGACTGCAAGCTGTTTGAACAAACAAAAAGTTCAAGCTGATCCAGTGCTGGAAGAAGAACTAATTAGCAGAAGCAGGATTTCCTTCACTGGGGACACTCTCCCAAAGGCAAGTTCACCACTCAGGAAGCCTATGCCCTGATGACCCAGTCTCTCGACCCCCTTGACCCCATCTGGAAAAAGTTATGGTCATCACAACTTTGGCCCAAGGTTTCCTCGTTCTTGTGGCTGCTTTGTCACAAGAAAATCCTCACATGGGACAATTTAATGAAGAGAGGCCTCACTGGGCCTTCCAGATGCCCCAACTGTAATAATCAAGAGGAGACCATTCAACATCTTATGCTGACTTGCCCTCTAGTTGCCTTCTTTTGGGAAAGTGTCAGCTCTAAGTGTAGATGGGAAGGCCGATAGTCCGACGACTTAAATACTATCATTCGTAATTGGCCAGCTGCACCCTACCAATGCAATCTGCTCAACTCTCTCTGGAGGCACATTCTAGGTCTCACCTTATGGAATATATGGAAGGAGAGGAACAGACAGATCTTCAAGAATTAGTCCATCCCTCTGGAAATCCTCTGGTTCAATTACTGTAGCAATCTCTAGGAAACCTTAGCGCTGCAAAAATGGCAGCAGGCGGACTTCCCCACTCTACCCCTGGAGCAACAAGTTTGGAACAATTGGCAGCTCAAGCTCAATTTCAGTCCCGAATTGATAGGTCAATGAGTTCCAAAAGCAAATTCTAATGATAAATGGGTCTCCCCCCCAGATGGGGTCATAAAGCTTAACTTTGACGGAGCCTCCAAACACAATCTTGGGGAGGCGGGTTTTGGGGGAATTTTTCGCAACCATAAAGGGGACCCTATGCTTGTTTACTATGGCTCTATGGGATGGGATACCAATAACTCTACGAAACTAGAAGGTCTATGGCAAGGTATGCAGCTAGCCCAGCTCTATCATTTTTTCCCTATCGAGATTGAGGGAGACTCCCAAATCCTCATCAACATGATTAGTAAGATCTTCTCAGGCTCCCCTCCCTCTAGAGTAGCAGAGAGTTGGAGGCTCATGGCAAGATTAGAACTCATAGCTGACTAGTTGCAAGAGCACAGAGGTATCTACCTCAAGCACACTAGAAGATATGGCAACAAAGTGGCAGATTTGTTGGCTAACAAAGGGGTAATGAACGCCCAGACCCTCTCTGTAGGGCCCCTCTCCAGTCTCAATGACAACAAAATCCTTCAGGAATGCACTCAGCTGGTGCATCAGGACAACTTCACCTCAGATGAGGGTGGGCAATGATGTTATGATCTGGCAGGTGGGCGCGTGGCAGGCCCACTAGTTTGCCTGCGGAAGACATGTACTTATATCTAGAACAATTAATTTGATGGGTCGTCACCCTACGTGGCATTTATGTTGGTGGGGAGGCCGAGACACCAAGAGCTTCAACTCGAAGCCTTCGGCCCCTCTGTCCCTGTCCTCAGGTGAGAATTCAGATGCTTTGATTTGGAATTGTGATGCTCTGCCGGTCTCCATGTCGCGGTAGCTCTGGCCGGTAGGTTCTTGCTGTTCGCCGGAAGCCGAAGTGCACAACCTTCGCACCACTTTTGGAAGGTGTTGCCCGCTGGCCTCCTGCATTAGTTTTATCCCTGGTTACCATTACTCGCACAGCCCGTTCTGTGCTCGGCACCTCCCTGCTCTGTTCAGCTTTTGCCCCCACCTTCCTCTGCTGGGACGCTCTCTCAACTCTGCCTGCTCCCAAGATTTCTGTGTTGCAATGCCAAAGATGAGGCATCATATGAGATGCCACAGGGGAGGCTCCAAACATAGTCGCTCCCCTTCCCCTTCATCCCACTCGTCCTCCTCTCACAGTCCCTGTGATAATGCTCCCCGTTGTCTTTGTGGCAGTGACCAAGCTCGTCGCCTTCCTCCCTCCCCGCGGAATGACACCTTCACCTCTAACCATTACTTTGAAACTTGGCCTGCTTTCGTCGCCTCTCCCCCGTCTTCTGAGCCCCCTACCAGCTCGCAGGCCTCTCCTTCTGGTCCACCTGTTTCTTTGCCTGTAGACAAAGGTTCCTCTCACTCGGTAGGTGACAGGTGCTCTGGTCCACTCCAGGCCACAAGGACACTTGCAGGTGAGCGTGAAGCAGCAGATGACGTTCCTTAAAGAGTTCCAGATCCAAATCCTGAGGAAAAGGAAGGATGGGGGTGCAGAATTGAAGAGGAATCGCCTTCGGGTGACTATGGACTCTAGCGCTACTATTTTTTTCTCTTGCCATCATGTCTAGTATTTTGAGCATTTTGCTGGTTTTGTCGCCTATGTTTCTTAGCTTGTCTAAACTGATCTGTGTAGTTAATTTAGTTCTAAATCTGTGTACGAGTCGGTTTCCCCTGGTGGGCGGCTCAATTTTTTGGCTCACTGTTGTTAAGTAAAGGTTAGTTTCCTCTTGTGAGACAGCTCTCAAACACTTCTCGGGCCGGTTTCCCCTTGCGGGCGGCTCAATTTTTGATATCTTGTTGATTGTATGGCGGCACTCTGAAGCCTAGAACTCTTTGTACCATATGTACATTAATAGATTTAAGCTTACTTAAAAAACAAATAATTAATTAAAATCTTATTTAAAAAATATGTTATTGTTGTTGTTGTTTAAATAAATTTAAATTATATTTTATAGGAATGCATATTATACAAAATTGTCATATGTATATTTTAATCTTAATTTAAATATTTTTAAGATAGTTTATAATATGTACGAGACTAAGATAGTTTAGAATATGTATGGTATTTGTTATAGTTTTAAAATCAAATTATTTAATATGATAATGAATAAAATTGATAAGGTTTTTTATATTATTTTATGTATTAGGAGAGTTTATTTTATATATGTAATTAGTTAATATAATTCACAAATACATTGAAATAAGATTTTCAGAATTTTAATTTAATTATCAAAAATTATTAGGTGAATGGTAAAGATTTAACCTCTACATAATGTTTTAAAATATTTTTAGTAATAATAAGAAATCAAAGCCTATGATTTATATTAAAAGTAATAATTCCCAACCCTTTTAATTAAATTGATTAATTAAAAAAATGTTAAATGAAAATGAGTTATGGTTTTTTGAGCATGTGGTATTAGTAAGCCACAATATTGTAACAAATCCTATTTACAGATAAAGAATAAAGTGAAAGTGAATCTCCATAGTTAGAAACTTATTACATATATCACATATTAATTATTTTACAATTACTATTAAGAATAACTTACAATAAAGTTATAATTTATTTTTTCCCCACAGAAAAAAAACAGCATGCTTGTTATTTCATTGAAATCAAATTATACGAATCATTGTTCAATTAAAACTTGGACATGTCCGTTAAGAGCTATGACATTCTACCAATCCAAAACATAAAATAGTGAAACATAAAGAAACATGCAAGGTCTCAATTATTACAAACAATTTCAATTTCATAAAATATTGTTCGTATTCACCCTAAGGACATCAACATTTTTTTTTGTAATCACTAAATGTCATATAGAGTAGAGTAATGTTTCCTTTTATTTTCTATCCACATTAACATTGTGTCGCCTATGGATATGTGATACCTCCAACTCCTCCAAAAATTCTTGTAATTGGAAAATTATTTGTTGCTAAGGATTTAAGGCCAAGTGTGTAATGTATCGATCCCAAAGAACCAATCAATAACCATTCGATAATCATGAAATATTTGTAAGCACATCACCTTCCTCGACATTGCAAAGTCGAGGACAAGCCAAAACTCAATTAATTATTCTTTATTATTATATTGAGGCCCTAGCCCCAGGCTAGTAAAGAAAGTGTGATGATTTTTAGTGTCAAATGTAGCTCTTACTCCGCATACATCCCTGACATGAATTTTGGCTCCATCAAAGAAGTCCATACATTCTTTGCCTATTTTCCACATGATTTTGTTTGTGTCTCTTCTCACTCTGATACCATTCAATGCAAGTGACAAGACAAAATAGATCCATTCCCATACTAGATTTGCGGAGAGAACGAGAGTATTAAAGCTATTTTCCAATACATTAGGAGCATCTCAATGGCTAGTTTTTATAATTTTTAAAGTTTAATTTACTTAATTTTTATGACTTTTTTAATTTGGGAAATATTAGATGTATCATAAAATAAATGTGTTGATATCTGTGAGCATTTACTAGCCATTTTATTTATATATGTACACTAGATAATTATAAATTTTGTTGATTTTTTTTAGTTATTTAAAAGAATGTAATTCTCACTCATTTTAATATCTCTATCCCTATTTAAATTTTCATATAATTAAATATCCTTATAACCTCTAAAACATTATTTATAATAAATATTTTATATTCCCAAAAAATTAGCATTTTAAAAACACATAGTCATAGAAAATTTTAGCTGCAAATCTTAGCCCATGGGGAAAATTTAAGGAGTTTTATATTTTGGATGGGAAATTTTTTTATTTTACACCCTCTTTATAGCTAGTCCAAAAAATATTTCAAAAATAAATGATTATCATATTTTAGCAAATGAAAAATAAGCGCAAATAAAAATTCAAGCCCCAATTCGCCTAGTTTGGAGGTCAAATTTACTTCAATCATCCCCGATTTCATGTCGGATTGCTTCCAATTTCCCCAATTTCTAGGAATGGAACTGGTTAGGGGCTATTTATCCCTCTACCATTCCTACAAATCGAGGGTAGGGTTTAATTTCCCTGGATTTTAGGGTTTTTTTATTTGATTCGCTTGTATAAATTTGTGTCTACAGACTACAATCCTCCTCATTGTTGAGTTATAAGTGTGTAGGGTCCCTTGTCTCTCTAAGTTTTTGTCCTAGAGCTGCTCATACATGTGTGATAGTCTTGTTCTATGTATATTCTATGTAATTCGAACCCAAGTCAGTAATGTGAAGGAGGCACCCAAGTCAGTAATGTGAAGGAGGCATAGGGTTGGTGAGTCACAAAAATACTAAAAACCTTTACAATTTATTGGTCATCTGTGAACTTCATTATACCTTTCAATTTAACTATACGCATTATGGTTGTTGAGCAGACCATCTGTTGGGTGGATATCAAGGCATGCACGTCTCTTGTTCGGCAACCACTTCACTTTAGATCTCTACTAACTAGCAACTATATGTATTGCATTTTTTTTGCTTTGAATTATATGGGGTTGTATGATTGGGACTCTGCATTTGCTTCCAAGACAGTTTGTTATGCAGCAGATATTTTCATCGTATTAAGAAAGATGTATTGACCTTTGAATAAATTTGAAGTGCTCGGTTCTAATGGTTAAAAAAGTTCAGTGATCTGTTGAAGTGTTAATTACCTTGCAGGAAATTCAGGGCTGTCGATCCTAGAATTTGAAGTTTTTTTACGTACACAACATTGCAAGCTACATATATTAATTTCGACAAAAGCCAAAAGTGGTTAAGAAGAATGTACTTCTTAGATACTATACTCTATGTAATTTGAAAACTGGTGTCGCAGGTTTCAAACTAAGTCAAAATCTATGTAATTTGAAAACTGGTGTCTCAGTTATTACAGGTTCTTTGATCTTGAACTTATTATTGTTGAGCGACACGGTGGTCTCAGTTATTTCAGGTTCATTGATCTTGAAATTATTATTTTTGGGTGACACAGTGGTTTCTGTTATTATTGGTAGGCGACACAGTGGTGTCAGTTATTTCAGTTTCCTTTATTTTGCACGTATTGTTGTTAGATGACACAGTGGTCTCAGTTATTTCAGATTCCTTTATCTTGAGCTTACTGGTAGGACATTGTCTTGCCAGTCCGATCTTCGATTCCTGAGACCTGCAGAACAATTCCTGGGAGTTTTAATATAAAAACTGAAATTTGCGAAAAACATGGAAAGCGAGTAGCAGTATTGTAATAACAGACTTGTTCTTCCTAATTTGCGTTCTCTTGGAAGAATATGTTCGCACGATGATGTTCGCAGTAACTGCTACCCTTCACCCGGGGATTACAACGCCAATTCTTCTACCAAATTGCATTCGACTTGCTTTCTCATGATGATGTTTATCATTTAGGTGAAACGTCACACACAACTTTCGGAAAATCAGTTTTTTGGATCTCTCAATTTTCAGAGATTTCACCTTAAATCACTGATTAAACTATTCGAAATATAATTTTGTATTACTAATTTAAGCGTCTGAAATATAATTTTGTATTATTAATAGGTTTGTCGTTTATTAAAATGTGAAATAATTAAATAATTTATTTATATTGTAATCATATTTTGCTAATTATTTTTATAAGGGTGATGATTAATGTTTATTAAGATTAATGTTGTTTATTTGATTTAAAGATAATAAAAGATTAATTGTTACTCTCTAATATTTAATTTTTATGATAAAAATATGAAGAAAAAGGTGCTTCAAGATCATTACAGTTTTGTTGACTTATGAAGTCAAGAAAGTTGATAATGTGGCAAATGTTTTGGAAATGAGAGCAAATGTGTTTATTAAGACCAATGTCATCTAGCTTACCTTAAGAAAGTAAGAAGTTAATTGCTACTCTTTAATATTTTATATCTATGATCAAAAGTAAGGGAAAGAATTGCTCCAAGGTCACTATGGTTTTGTTGACTTAACAAGTCAATAACTGGTAAATGTTTTGGAAACGAGAAACAATGTAAGAGATGGACAATCTAAGATAAAGTCTTTTCATCTTCAACCCTCTTAGTATGGCAAAGGTGATAGATTGTTTCATCCAAGGGTGTTTTGGGAATATATCAATGTTTTGTTTCACTTCAAAGTTCATGAGAATTATTTCTTATCTTTGCAATGTTAGTTTTCTTCTTAGTATTGGTCAAGACAAAATGATAATATTGGTTAGCAATGGTGGGGTTGATCACCTCCTTCTAATACCTTAGCTTCCTTTTTCCCTCTAGCTCCTTATCATCCCACAATTTATCCTTAAATTTGGAGGTGACAGTATTTTTTATACTATCCTTATTCCCCAAGATGACCTCCTCCATTATCCCCCAATTATGGTCGAGCAAACACTGGGTATCCTTATGACATACATGCTTGAGACGGAGGTGGGGATCTTAGCTAGAGTTAGAAGTGATTTTGGGAAACATCTTGGCTTCCATGGTGTAAAGCTTATTCTTATACATAAAGTACCTAAACATAGTCATGTTTTTAATGGGGGAAGACTAACTTTGATCAAGAGGATATGATAGAGAATATTTCCTTTAATGTTGAGATTGTAGGTTATAAATTCTTTTTTAATCATCTCAATCTTTCTCCACGAATCTCTAGATATACTACAACCCCAAATTTCACATCCATATAAAAATAACAAGGGTGGCCAGAATCTCAAAGAAGAACCTTTTTTTACTTCAAATCCAAAGATCAATTCACTTACAATTGTTTTTAAGCTCATAACAATCTTTCCACCCTCAAATGAATGTCAATACCTAAATATTTGTATGAAGAAACATGCTCCAAGTAATTGCTATCATAGATGAAATTACCATGATTGATCTTTATAGATTTAATTATCATGACTTTTGGTTTGTTAGTATTAACTATCAAACCCATCTTCAAGTAGTAATTATGGAGGATCTTAAGCTGCTTGTCAAGACCATCATGGCTTCTAGGTAGAAGAACGATATCGTCAACATAAAAGAGAAGAGTAATGACCATACTAGTGAACTCGGCGCCATTGCATCCTGTAATTTCCAAACACTCTTCTAGCTTATAAATGTAAATGACAAAGAAAATAGGGAATAAGGGACACATTTTCTTAACTCTAATATAACACTTAATTTCTTTACACCACCCTTTTGTGATCTAAACGTTATATTCAAACCAATATAAATTATATTGACTTAACAATAAAACTAATCAATAGATAAAAGTTGATAACATATTATAACTTAAATATTAAATACAATGTATTATAATATATATTATTATTGATTTTTTTATTGGAAATATTTTTGTAAATGTAATTAAAATTAAATATGTTAATATTTAAATTTTATTCAAAATTTATTATTTTATTGAATCTTTTAAGTAGTTAAACATATTAATCAAAATAAAATAATAAAATTAATTAGTTAAAAAAATATTTAAAATATACTATTATTAATCTGTTTTATTTTAACTTTTATATTAATTATATGTATTATATGGTTTTATAGGATATAGAATATATTTAATATAATAAGTTTGACTAAATAAATTTAAATTATAAATTATTAACTTATTAAATATTATTATTATTATAATAAATGTTTTTATAGGATATAGAATAATTTAATATATTAAAAGTACTAAATAAATTAAATAATTTTATAGGAATGCATATTATACAAAATTGTCATATGTATATTTTATCTAATTTAGATATTTTAAGAATAGTTTATTAATATTAGGGGATTAAGAAGTTATAATAGTATGGTATTTGTTATAGTTTTAAAATCAAATTATTTAATATGATAATGAATAAAATTGATAAAGTTGTTTATATTATTTTTATGTATTAGAGATAGTTTTATTTTATATATGTAATTAGTTAATATAATTTAGATGATGTATTTGTGTTAAAATAGGATTTTCAGAATTTTAATTTAATTATCAGAATTGGTAGAGGATAACCTCTACATAAATTTTAAAAATATTTTAGTAATAGTCACAAAATTAAAGCTTAAGATAATCTTAAAAAGTAATAATTCTCAAAACCTTTTAATTAAATGACTAATTAAAAACATATTAAATGAAAATGAGTTATGTTTTCTAGCATGTGGTATTAGTAAGCCACTATATTGTAACAATCCAAATTCTAAATTGGAGAATGAAGTGAAAGTGAATCTCATTAGTTAGAAACTTGTTGCATGATCTCCACATATAAATTCTTTATTTAATTATTTATTAAGAAATAAACTTAAATTAAGGTTATAACGTATTTTTCCCCATGGAAAAAAATAACATACTTGTTATATCATCCAAATCAAAGTATACAAATTATTGTTCAATTACAAGTTGGACATGTCTCCTAAGAGCTATGACATTCTACCAATCTAAAACATAAAACAATGAAACATAAAAGAACATGCAAGGTAACACCTCGAATTCCATAAAATGTTGTTGGTATTTACCCTAAGGGTATCAACATTTTTTTTTTGTAATCACTAAATTTCATATACGCTAGAGTAATGTTTGCTTTTATTTTTATCCACATTAACATTGTGCCCCCTGTGGATATGTGATACCTCCAACTCCTCAAAAAATACCTGTAATTGGAAAATTCTTTGTTAATAAGGATTTAAGGCCAAGTGCGTAATGTAACAATTACAAAGAACCAATCAATAACCATTCGATAATCATCAAATATTTTCAAGCACTTCAACTTCTTGGATTTTGAAAAGTCGAGGACAAGCCAAAACCCAATTAATTCTTATTTATTCTTATATTTAGGCTCTAGCCCTAGGCTAATAAGAAAAGTGTGATGATTTTTCGGGTCAAATGTAGCTCGTGCTCCGCATACACCTTTGACATGAATTTTGGCTCCATAAAAAAAGTCCATACATTCTTTGCCTATTATCCACATGAGTTTGTTTTAGTCTCTTCTCACTCTGATTTCGTTCCATGCAAGTGAGACGACAAATTAGATCCAGTCCCATACTAGATTTGTTGAGAGACCCAAAGTATTAAAGCTATTTTTCAATACCTCAAGAGCATCTCAATGGCTAATTTTTATAGTTTTTTAAAGCCTAATTTACTTAATTTTTATGATTTTTTTAATATGGGAAATATTAGATGTATCATAAAATAATTTTTTTGATATTTGTGAGCATTTAGTAGCCATTTGAGTTATATAGCTACACTAGCTAATTATAATTTTTTTATGATCTCATTTTTAGTTATTTAAAAGAACCTAATTCTCACTCATTTAATATCCTCTATCCCATTTAAATTGTTATACAATTAATTATCTTTATACCTCTAAAATATATTTATAATAAATATTTATATTCCAAAAATTTAGCATTTTACAAACACATGGTCATAGAAAATTTTAGGGGCGAATCTTAGCCCATGGGAAAAATTTAAGGGGTTTTATATTTTGGAGGGGAATTTTTTTTATATTACACCCTTTTTGTATAGTTAGTCCAAAACATATTTAAAAAATAAATAATTTTCATATTTTAGCCAATGAAAAATAAGCGCAAATAAAAATTCAAGCCCCAATTCGCCTAGTTTGGAGGTCGGATTTACTTCAATCGCCTCAATTTCTAGGAATGGCACTAGTTATGGGCTATTTTTCCCTCTACCATTCCTAGAAATCGAGGGTAGGGTTGAATTTTTCCTAAATTTTAGGGGTTTTCTATTTGATTCACTTGTATAAATTTCTGTCGATAGACTACAGTCCTCCTCATTGTTGAGTGTATCATCTGTTGGGTGGATATCAAAGCATGCACATCTCTGATTCAACAACCACTTCACTCTAGATCTCTGCTAACTAGTAGCAGTATGTATTGCAAATTGTTTGCTTTGACTTATATGAGTTTTTATGATTGGGAGTCTACCTTTGCTTCCAAGACAATTTGTTAATACATATGCAATAGAGGATTGACATATTTGTATGCTAAAAAGGTCAAGGCATGGGAAGTTAGGGTTACAAAGTATCAATCTATATGTAGCCTGTCCACCACAGATCACAAACCCTCTAGTGTATAATGGAAAAGATATGTCCTTTGATTTGAGAAACAAGTCCATTCCACCTTAGTACATTTCTGATTGGATGTACCACAAAGCTCAAGCAAATCCAAACTCAAAGTAGGGAAATTTCAACATAAAGTGATATCCGCATGAGAGTATGGATGCACCTGCATATACTTGCAACAACATGATTTATTGGCTTTAAATTTTACAACAACATCTCTTTCCATATTTGTTGATTTGATGACCTTGGACGATGATTCCTTTCGAGAAAAATTGGAATGCGAATTTCTCATAAACCACTGAGTCAATGGAAAAATCTATGATCATGAATTCAATTCAAGTGAGTAGAAATTCAATTGATTGTGTATTTATGATTGTCATGAAGGCCCCAAAACTCAATTCTAACACAATGGCTATGCCAACCTATTTCATTTATGTTTTGACACTCACAATTATGAGTTTTTTTTGTAATAAATGGGCTCAAATATTTATCCAAAATATGGTATGAATGGCCAAAGTTATAGATATAATTTAATATTATATAAGTTTGTTTGAATAAATAAATTTAAATTATATTGTATAGGAATGCATGTTATACAAAATTGTCATATGTATAATTTAATCTTAATTTAGATATTTTTAAGATAATTTATAACATGTACAATATTTTTCATACTTAAAATCAAATTATTTATTATGATAATGTGATGGTTTTAAAATCAATTTAATATGATAATGAATGAAATTGATACAAACTACATTGTCTTTCCTGGGTGGAAGGGGCGGCTCTAAGCCAGGAAACACAAGGTCTTGTGGTTGCTGATCCATGTCACTATTTGTATCATTCCTCTTGCAATTTTTAATGACAGACAATAAGTACACCTAATGAAATAGTGAGGATCATGTGATGAGCCTGAAAATTAAATCAAGGTCCTTCAACAACATATAGCTCCCACTGCCCTCCACCTCACTTCCTGAGTCTATACTCTCAATCTTAGCATTGTACACTATACTCCCCTTAGGCAGTCTATTTACAAGCTCTTGCACAACACTAGAATATCCCCTAGGGATGGGTAAATGCATGGTAGGGAACTCCCTATACTCACCATAAGGATCCAAGTTCACATTATCCAAATTGTCTACAACAGTGGCGATCCTATCCATGTGACTCCAACTATGAAACACAACCTCCTGTAATGGCCTCAATTCCCGATTGTGTATTTCCTCCTATCCCGATTAAGCCAAAATAACCTTTTCAGGATGCAGACAGGGCTTTTCTATTCTGTGCATTCTTTGCTAAATATTCCTCTAACCCTGCTCTCAGGTAAGTCCCTAAGCCTCTAGTTAAGGCCTCGTGCTTGGGCTCCTCCCCAACATGACCATCTAGTAAAATAATATTGTTGTTCTTGATCCAGGTGGATATTGGTGGAAACTCGCCCATTCCACTTGGACCCCCACCATTGTTTCTTTCAAAATTTCAGTTTTCTTAATTGTAGCACAATTTACTATTTTGGTGGTGTTGGGCCGCCAAATTAACATACATTTCACTCCATTTTCACCTTTATCCTCATTTTTTCACCGCATTTCAACACATTATCATTACATAACTGTATATTTCCAATACCATATGGGTTCATATCTTCATTTTCCAAAGTTATTAATTTTATGTATTTAGAGTGAATTTATGATTAAAAGTTAGAGAAATAGCATGTATTTGCTTATACCTAAAAGTGGCTTGAGTTTGATGACATCTGTAGATCATTTGGAAGCTTCCAAGTCACCCTTATGTGGCCTCCCAAGATCAAATTCGAATTTCAACTCAAGAGGTGGACCATATTCCAACGAGAAAGATCATGGAGATTTTGATGTATCATGGGATTTGTATCTAGTATTTAGCAATAAGTTGATACAAGTATGGATCTAGTAGATATTTAAGGGATCTATATTTATTGAGTAGATATCCCTAATTCATGTATAAATAAGAGGAGCATCCTTCAAAGGAAAAGGAGAGAACAGTTATCAGTTATTCATTAGCATCAGATTTATGATTGTTCATTCAACATGAATAAGATCATTTTCTCCAAATCATGAGTTATGAGTGTTGTTTGATTCTTAAGGCGTGATATTTGTTCATGTGTGCTCATTGAGGAATGGAAGGATCCCTGTACTGAGATACGTACACTTTGTTATAGAGTAATGTTGTGAATATACTAATTTTAATTCTGATGTTCATCTTATTTCTTTGTTGTAAATACTTGTAGATAATTTCAGTATGAATTCATGTTATGGCAATGTTTTGTTGTGTGAAGGTTTATCTCCTTTTAATAGCTGGTTTTTATGTGAGAAGGACAACTAGGATCTCCTCAGTTAGGAGCCTCTTCTCCATGAGCTAGACTAAACTGAAACAATATTTACTTTCTTATATGCTTTCCTATATTACATTTATGTGAAGATTGATTTCCTTTCAGTAGCTAGTTTTTATGTGAGAAGGACAACCAAGATCTCCTCATTTAGGAGACTCTTCTCCATGAGCTAAGAAATGAACTAAAAACAATATTTACTTGCTTTCGTTTCTTTCTTGCTTTCTTAGATGTTTGGCAATGCTATTATAGAAAGATTGTGGAAGGACAATTAGGACTCTTGAACTAGAGACTCTTCTCTATCTTCTAAAGTAAAATAATTCCATTGATCAAACATTTTTATGTTGTCATAAAATAGATCTGATAGTTCATATTTGTATTATGCATTTCCATTCTAAACAAACTTCCTACACCAGTTTTATTTGAGGTCCCATATATTTTGGTTTTCTTCTATGTTTACGAAACCCTTGGGTTGATAAATTAAACGACAGGGATTTAATATACAATTAAATTGCTCAACATTTTGGAGCCGTTGCCGGGGATCGAACCTCGGTCACCCATGTGAGAGGCTGGAATACTCACCACTATACTAACAAAAAAAAACAGAAATAAAAAATCAAATTAAAAAAAAATCAAGATAGTTAAAAACAAATAAAAATAAAAAACAATTGAAAAAATAACAAAAAAACAATTGAAAAAAACAAATAAATTAAATTAATTTATTTTGCACATGGAGGTTCATAACTCTTTAAAACAATTTATACTTTCTTGGAGTTACTTCAAAGGAACTTGCGCAAAAAGGCAACCAGTAAATTTAATTTAATTTTATTTTCTTGCTAGCATTTATACTTGCATTTTATGTCCTTCAAAAAGCTCTCAAAATTTTCATGCAAGATTTGTACTGAGCTTCTACAGGTGTGTGATGATCCAAGTCCATGCAGATGTGATCTCTCGAAATCACATTCATTATTGAAAGATTGAAGGAGTTAATTACAAATGTCGTGACATTTGTCGCTATAGAGAAATCTTTTACGTCATGATATGTTACCCACACTTCTCCTTCAATGCCTCACTAGTCATCCATGTTAAAGTCCACTGATTCATTTCCTTATCCATCATGACTTCATACATGTCTACTTTTCTCAGTCACATACATTTTCACCTTATTTTCAGTTCATCTTTTTGCCTCACAAATAAACCAACCATCTCTCTACATTGCCTTTCTTTCCTTGTCATAAAAAATGTTCGACCATAACATCTTGTATCTATAGTCCTACCAATCATTTTGTACGAACTCATGTTGACTGATGTGGAATCCCTTAAGGCCCACCTTTCAACAAGTCTTGACCTATTTACCTCAGCACCTTATATGGGATAAAGACTCGAGTCATTATTAGTACCTTGAGGCTTACATGCCTTAATGGCAAGTCTTCTCACCAATGAACAAAGGGAATACATTAATGTCTCTTGTTTGTTGGATCTTGCGAGTGGCTTGACATCAGCTCATCTATTCACACTTCGCAAGATGCACTTGGGTACCTTAGCACTCATTGACATTAATGGTGAGTTTGCCTCGCATTGTTTAACAACATTCATCAATGGTTAGTAATTCAATGACTTCTTTCCATGTTCGACATCGACACGTTTATTCACATGGAAAGAATTGTGCCACAATATGGGATGACATGAAGACTATATGATTCAATAATAGGTTCAACAGTATTTTATACTTTGGAACAGATTCAATAGTGGTAATAAAGGATCTACATTCACGACTTCATCTATCATGTATGCAACCAAGACACATATCAAATTCTTGTATTCTTCATTCCATGATTCAGCAGCAGAAGCTACACTTTTCTACATATACACAGTTTGTCCACTTAGGTAAGTAAAGGTATGTTCTTTTCTAGCTTCTTATCATACAATTCCTTTAATAATAAAATTATAAATTTTGGAAAATGTTACACCATGTTCATTTTCATACCTCATATTCACATACATACTCCATTATCACCTTAAATATGTCATATATGTCCTTCATGCACATGTCATCCTAACCAACATACTTTTTCCAAAAAACTACTATTGCATTATGATTCAAATGTTACATGTTTTGCAAATAATGATTAAAGAATGAATGGTTGAATAAATGTTTTCAAAGTCTTTTGATGCAACACAAAAACAACGAAACTATTGTTACACAAGAATCAATACTAATCAAATTTGGTTGTCACACAAGAACCAACCGAAATAATATGCTGCAATCAAATGTTTTTAAGAAAGAAGACTTTTCACAAAGGAACAAAGTTGTCAAAAAGAAAATTATGCGAAGTTAAAATATCGATATCAACCAAAGTCGATATAAAAGAAAGACAACACAAAAAGATTAAATCATGATTAAGTGAAACAATGCAATATATTGCATGAGGACATGCAATAAGTTATGTTGGGGGTTATGTTGGGCCGCCAAATTAACATACATTTTCACTCCATTTTCACCTTTATCCTCATTTTCTCACCTCATTTCAGCACATTATCATTACATAACTCTATATTTCCAATACCATATGGGTTCATATCTTCATTTTCCAAAGTTATTACTTTTATGTATTTAGAGTGAATTTATGATTAAAAGTTAGAGAAATAGCATGTATTTGCTTATACCTAAAAGTGACTTGAGTTTGATGACATGTGTAGATCATTTGGAAGCTTCCAAGCCACCCTTATGTGGCCTCCCAAGATCAAATTCGAATTTCAACTCAAGAGGTGGACCATATTCCAAGGAGAAAGATCATGGATATTTTGATGTGTCATGGGATTTGTATCTAGTATTTAGGGATAAGTTGAGACAAGTATGGATCTAGTAGATATTTAAGGGATCTACATTTATCGAGTAGATATCCCTAATTCATGTATAAATAAGAGGAGCATCTTTCAAAAGAAAAGGAGAGAACAGTTATCAGTTATTCATTAGCATCAGATTTATGATTGTTCATTCAACATGAATAATATCATTTTCTCCAAATCATGAGTTATGAGTGTTGTTTGATTCTTAAGGTGTGATATTTGTTCATGTGTGCTCATTTAGGAATGGAAGGATCCCCATACTGAGATAAGTACACTTTTTTGTAGAGTAAAGTTGTGGACATACTAATTTTAATTCTAATGTTCATCTTATTTCTTTGTTATAAATACTTGTAGATAATTTCAGTAAGAATTCATATTATGGCCATGCTTTATTGTGTGAAGTTTGATCTCCTTTCAGTAGCTCGCTTTAATGTGAGAAGGACAACTAGGATCTCCTCAATTAGGAGCCTCTTCTCCATGAGCTAGACTAAAATGAAACAAGATTTACTTTCTTATATGCTTTCCTAGATTACATTTATGTGAAGATTGATTTCCTTTCAGTAGCTAGTTTTTATGTGAGAAGGACAACCAAGATCTCCTCATTTAGGAGACTCTCCTCCATGAGCTAAAAACTGAACTGAAAACAATATTTACTTGCTTTCATTTCTTTCCTTCTTTCTTAGATGTTTGGCAATTTTATTATCAAAGGATTGTAGAAGGACAATCAAGACTCTTGAACTAGAGACTCTTCTTTATCTTCTAAAGTAAAATAATTCCATTGATCAAACATTTTTACGCTGTCATAAAATAGATCTGATAGTTTAGATTTGTAATATGCATTTTCATTCTAAACAAACTTCCTACACTAGTTTTATCTAAGGTCCCATATATTTTGGTTTGCTTTTAATTTTACGAAACCCTCCGGTTCATAAATTAAATGACAGGGATTTAATAGATAATTAAATCGCTCAACAGGCAGCTTTTCAGGTTGTGAACTTCTGGAGCCATTATTCGCAATAAGTCATTGTAGCCCTTGGATATATCTATCTAACAAGGTATATTGTGCATCAAACAAAGATCGTAAGCGAAATTTACGACCTTGAGAATTTGATGTACCAACTTACCCCAATGGGGCCCATAGTTTGGTGTTTCATCTCCTAGGGTTAGGTTTTTGGATGGTTAGGGTTTTCCATTATTTCTCAATAATAAATCATCCTTCAAGCTTCATTGTATCATAGTTCAGAGCCATGTAGCCACCACATCTATTCCCTGAGATAAGCAACCATCGCCTGAGCTATTTTATTTCCATTTTGTATGTAAGCATATTTCAGTTCTTTGATGTTAATGAAACAAAGTTTTATTTTTGATGAATTTCTATGTTTATGGTTATATTTGTAATTTGTTGCATTCCTATTTAAATTCAAATAAATTCTTTCTCTGATTTTGTGCCTTAGCTAATAAATCTTTGTACAATCTCAGCATTGGATCTACCAAAGATGGAGGCACCATTTTTCCTCCTTCTGCCAAAACAGGTGGATTGTGCATGAAATCATCCGTGAATTCCCATAGCTTCTCCCTATCCTCCATGGTGCCAATATGCTTGGTGATGGAATATACAGGGCTCCCTTCAATCCCATGAATCCATGTTGCCCCCTTTTCGACTCTTTCACCATGAAATTCAGTGTTGCAGATCCTTCCTGTGGCTTGATCATTGACCTCCAAGACCACAACATCCAACTAGTTTGATGCATAAGCCTCCATGAAACAATTTGTAGCAGAGAGGCCTGCCATTCTTGCTCCAACTATGTCAATACGGGGCTTTTTGGCTATCTTCATGACGTTTTTTGATGCACATAACTGGTAATTTTCAATTTTCTCTCGAATGGTGTTTTTATTTTTCTAATTCACCCAACTGACATTTTTTTATTTTTTTTAATAAACCCAAATGAATTTTCTAATGGTCCTAACTGGTATTTTCAATTCCTAGGTGTACCCATCTAATCTTCAAACTATCGAACACAAAGGAAAAAATTAAAGCTCTGGTAGATTTCAAAGAGTGGGTTCATTGTGTGCACTATATGGATGTGGAGCTCAAGTCATATACCCTCTGGATTGAGAGGAAGGGGAAATTGAAATCGATGCTAGCCCACAAGACTTCGAAATTCCTAGCAACAATACACACATCAAAACACCAAGCAATTTTCATTGTTTCTTCTATCACCTTCGCAGGCCATCGCCTTCACCTCTCTCTGCCACAATTCTTGACTTAAGTGTCAACGCCAAGCTCATCACTTACAAAGAAAAGATACAATACATGCAATAGGAGGGGAGGGTGATGATCCCTAAGGAACAAATCCTAAACCCTCCATATGACCTCAATTAATAACATATGTCGACTAGAACACTACATGATGTTGCATGTGATAGTAGGTCATTTCTTCATCTCTTAATTACCCATCATGAGGGGTGGTAATAACTACATCCAAATCCCTCACTTCCACTGCATTAACCATCCATTTCATTTTTGTTTACCAAAACAAAATTATAACAATTAATTCAAATATTAATCACTATTAATTAAACATTGAATCATTCAAATTATAATACTAACAATTTCCCTAAAAGATGTAAAGAAAGGCCGACATGATTGATAAATTGGAATTGTTGAATTGGAAAAGTTGTACTTTGGTTTGAAACAATAATTGTTGTATTGGATTTAAGTTGTTTAGTGTGTTTGTGTTAAGTTGGTAATACACAATTAAAATAATAGTTGAAATATTGAGATGATGAAGGTTGACCAAGATATAATTTACCACTTATTTTACCAATGAAAGATTTAGAACTATTGTGAAGAAATAATGATTTTCTAGACCATGCAATTTATACCAAGAGGAAACGGTAGGTACACATTAATTTTGCATCATTTTAGGCATTGTGTGACATTTGATGAAGGACATTCAATATTTATTTTTCTTTTGCCAATCTCTGATATGCTGGCATTCAAAATATAAGTTGTATTCTTATTTCCATTTGTATTCCCTATTATTAGTGATTATCTCATTTAGGAAATAATATATATTTGTTATAAAGCAAAATAATGAATTTTCTTTAAATACTAATAAAGATTTTTATGATAATTATATATTTGTTTATTTCAATCATATTAATAAAATTTACATTTGTATATAATTATAATTCCAAAAATATAAATAATGGTTACACACCAAAATAAAGAACATACAATTTAAAACAATATTTTATAGAATTTCTTAAACTCTCAAATGCATATGTGATATATTTTATTTAAAGAAATGGTAATCTATTCATGAGGAAAAAGGGCAACATATGCATATGAAATTCTAAGATTCAATCTATAAGAAAATTTTAAGATTCCATCCATTAAATGAGATCATAAGGATTTGTATTTCTATTGGTAAAAATAGATAATATACACTATTTCATTTAGCTATTTTTATTTCAAAATATTATTGTGATTTTTTCACATTACAATTGTTTTAGTTTAGTTTGTTAGAAAAATTCCTAAATCAATATTCATAATATAATATTCAAATTATAAACTTGTTGATATTTTTTTAGATTAAAATAAATAAGTTTTTGACAAATACATAGTTACATTAAAAAGTTATTGTTGCTATTAAAAAAAATGAAATAAAATATGATTGTTTGTGTATATTCTCTTTTATAGATTATTATGTTCTGCACAACAGAACTTTCTAGTCATTTTTAATTGATTTTAAAAAAATTATTAGATTGCCAAATATTTTTTAAATTAAATAATTATGAAAATATTAAAAATTTGGTCAAGTAAGAATGGATCCTTATATTAACCATACAAGTACATTACATATTTTACATGTCTTTGCAAGTGCAAAGACCCAGACAAGAACCAACCTGTTGTGGTAATGCCATCAACAGGAAAAACAAAGCCAGGATAAAACCAATTCTCACAGATTTCCAAAAACTTGTGAACAGGTAGGAGTGTAAAACTCCCAAGGACTCTTTATCAGCTACTGACAACTTTTAGAGTTTCCGCTCAGCTAACAAACGCCTTCAAAAGTCATAGAATTCTGCTAAACTTCCACTAAGCCAAACCCGACGGTATCACAAACCATAGCTTAAAAAAATTGAAATCCACCCCTCAAAAGAAATGACGACACTTCTCCACCGTTGATCTATCCAAGATCCAATGTTCACAACACTTACTGACTTTGAAACATGCTCCTTGTCAATCAACCATCGATCTCACTCCACCAAATCTAACGACTCACACTTATTTTGGTCGGTTAACTTACACACTTCAAATCTGCCCGAAAAGTAGTTTCCTTCTCTTTCCTCGCTGAAACATGTCACTGAGTGAGTGGAATCAGAGCCAAATGGGAAATACCATTTATGGCTTTTTCTCCGCCCGAAATCCACTTGTGGGTTTCCTAACCCGTATCTACTGCTCCGCACTCGATGGAAACTGAAACCAAAATTTATAAAAGTTTGAAATTTGCTCTTCAAAAGAATCATTAGCACTTCTATGCCATTGATCTATTCAAGTACCAATGGTCACAACATTTCTCGACTTTGAAACAAGCTCCTCGACTGTCAATCGTTGATCTTGCTCCATTTGATCTAATGGCTCACACCTATTTCAGCTGGTTAACTTTCACACTCCAAATCCGCCCGAAAAGTGGTTTCCCTCTCTCAACTCACTATTACATGTCATTGTGTGTATGGAATCGGAGCCAATGGGGAATTACTAGTTTCGGCCTTTCCTCTTCCCGAAATCCACTTGTGGGTTTCAAGAACCCACTTCTTCTCGTTAACTGTCGGGTAACTCCCTTGCCCGAACACCATATATCTGATTCCACTCAGATCTATCAGTCCAAAATCAATCTCCACACCACTGCGTCCTTGGTCTTCCTCCACTGATCTTGACCATCTACTCAAATCCATTGGAATACTAATGCCAATACAATTTGCGGACTATTACCAATCAACAAGCAAACAATTTGAGCATCCATGTACTCCCACCTATCTCCTATGGCTCATTTATCCAGCCTGTCGATCAAACAATCCCTATCTTTGGCAACCTGATAGAGGAAATCCTCTAACAGTTTGCCTAGGGGTATCAACTCCCAAATTTGTCGAGTGTCCCTTTCCTTACTAATCACTCCTTCATTCGCTAGGCGATCATATAACATATTAGCTTTTCTTTTCACATGGACAAAGTGTATGGTTTTTAAGGTTTGCAGGTGGGTATAAATATAGAGAAAGGCCTGTGATAGCCTCCAGTGTTTCAACAATTTATCTGGTGCCATACCATTGCATATTTTCTTCGTCGCTCTAATAATCAATTCCGAATCTACTTCAATGATGACATTGGATGAATGTGAGTCCACCAAAATTTCCAGGAATTTCTTTAAGGCCATCAGTTCAGCCATGTTATTAGTGGCCTTCCCCAAGTGGCCATGAAAGATCTCCTTTATTCGTCCGTTTTCATCTCTTTTAACACCCCCAAAACCAGCTAAACTTTGGTTGCCCTTAGATGCTCCATCTATATTGACTTTTAGGAAACCATGTAGAGGAGGCTTCCAAATATTTATATCTACATTTATTTGGCTCACACCCTTAATTATGCCCTGTGGGCCTATAGACTAGAGACCCAAATGCAGTAGTATACACGCATCTTGGGGTAGAGGGGGTTCCTTGGGAAGTTTCCACAACAAGCTACCGAATGTGTCTTTGAGCTAGCTTAAAACTTCATCAATTATGTGATGGGGCTTGCTTGCTTTGTTCTTGAAGATCCTAATATTACATTCTTTCCAAACATCCCAAATAACAAAGCTTGGAACCAGTCTAGGCCTTATTGATAATTTCATTCCCTGAGAAGTTTTTCCTCCAATTCTTCAAAGTGTTGGAGATACTGAGTCTATCCCTATCAGTGTGCCTGAAGATTGCAGCCACCCATTCCCAAACGATAGAGGTGAAAGGGCAGAGATTGAGTTGGTGATCCATCGTCTCCTCTTGTAAGCCACATAGGTAACATTTGGATGGGCTAGTGAAGCCTTTTTTCAGGAGATTCTCCCAAGTTAAAATTTTCCTTTGAATTACTAGCCAAATGAATAACTTTATTTTCATCTAGTGGGGGCTCTGCCAAAGATTATTCCATACTTGGTCAAGGTTTTGGTAGTTAAAACTTATTATTATCTGCTTAGCTTCCTTGAGGTTGAAGTTTCCTTCGGTGTTCCTTCCCCATCTTAGTTGGTTAGGAAAGGAGGATACCAAAATCCTCCTATGTTCTATCTCCTGAGAAAGAGAGTCTACCTGCCTTCAAAGGGCTCTCTTCACTGTGGCCTAGATCCTTCCAAATTCTCCATTATCCATTGTTCCTTACCTGGCCCTAGAAGTCATTTACCATGAGTAGACCTTTGTTATCAGTATCATGGTTGAGATCTGCTAATTCATCCTTGTACATGTTGGGTTCCTATTGCTAGTTATCCTCCCAAAACCGAGCCAAGTTCCCATCTCGGATCTCCTAGAAACTATGCTGCTGAAGAATACCTTTATTTTCCGAGGCAACATTCCAAATGTGGGAGCACTTAATATGCCCTGAAATTCAAATGTGATCCTTCTCCTGCCAATTCTTGGCATATTTTTGTGTCCAAAGCCTGGCCTAGGGGCTTGTCAATTCCTTGATCCACCTCCACTAGAGTTTGGCTCCTGAAACTCTATTGAGGGTTTCACGGTCATGAAGCCCCAAACCACCATGGCTCTTGGGTTTGAAAATCTTTTCCAAGGCCACTAGAGCCCATTTATTTTTCTCTTCTCCTGTGCCCCATAGAAAATCCCTTTGTATGCTCTTGATCTGGTTCTGAACTCCTTTAGGAGCAGGAAGAGCTGAGAACATGAAAATGGGAATTTCCTGCAAGATAGACTGTGTGAGCACAAGGCGGCCCGCCAAATTTAAAGACCTGCATGTCCATTTTTTGATCTTGTCCTAAAGTTTATTTATTATCAGCTCCTATACTCCCTTGCTTACAGGCTTATTTGTGAGAGGTATGCTCAGATACTTGGAAGGTAACCAGTCCCTTTGAAACCCAAGAATCATGGTGATGTTTCTTTGAATAGAAAGGTCAATGTTAAAGAAAAAAAACTTTTGATTTGTTGATACTTACGTATGTGCGAGTTTCCATAGCAAAGTCATTTAATATTTGTTTGATCACTCTGGCTTCCTTGACTGTGGGTATGCCCTGCAACATTGTGTCATCCACAAATTGTTGATGAGTATTTGCCTCTCCATCCAAGGTGAGTTTGCTACCATGCATTATTCCTTCAGCATTTTCCCTTTTAATCGCTCTTCCTAGCCCTTCCATCATGAAAGAAAAGAGGAAGGCTCAGAGCGGATCCCATTGTTTGAGACCTCTAAAGGGTGTGAAAGTTATTGAAGGAGTTCCATTGAGTAGGATGGAAAAATTGGTCATGGTAACTAGTGCCATAACCCATCTTATCCAGTTTTGGTCGAAGCCATATGCTCTAAGAACTGCCCTTATATAAGACCAGCTTAGCTTGTCATAGGCTTTCGCTAGGTCTAGCTGAATGATAATACCAACTTGTTTGCTGCTTTTGAGAGAATGGACCACCTTGTGAGTTTGGATGATGTTATTGAGGATTTGTCTTTCTTCCACATAGCCCGTTTTCTCCTCTGAGATGAGAGCTAGTAAGGGGGGCTTGCGTCTATTGGTGATCACCTTGGATATAATTTTGTACACCACATTACATAAAGCTATGGGTCTGAAGCCATCCGGTGTCATTTCTTTGTCCTGTTTTGGGATTAAAGCTATGAAGGAAGCATTAAGAGCCTTCAAAACCTTTTTGGATCTTCTTGAGTCTTCCACCACCTCAAGGATATCCTGCTTGATTGTTTTCTAGCAGGATTTGAAGAAGCCTACATTGAATCCATCCAGGCCCAAAGATTTTCCATTTTGCATCTCATTAATCACTTCAGTGACCTCCTCTTCTGACACTAGCCTGTTAAGATTGTGGTTTTCCTCTCTGGTAACCAGCTAAGGGATGTATTGAGTGAAATTGTTGATGAAACTAGATCTCTCCACTAGAGGCTCCTTTGCTATACTGAGGAAGTGTTGAACAAGGAAAAATTCCATATATTTGTGAGAGATGAGTTCTATCCCTTGAGAATCTTTGAGCTTTGTGATTCTGTTGTGTGCCCTGTGATCCATGGTGGATTTATGAAAGAACTTCATGTTTCTTTCTCCCTCTCTAATCCACTGCATCCTCAATTTCTGTCTCCAGAAAATTTCCTCTTTCCTGCACCGATCTTCCCATTCTTCTTACAGAGAGTCAGCTAGCTTTTTTTGCTCCTCGGTAAAGCCATCTATGATACCAATCTGATTGATCTCCTGGAGTTTCTGCTCAACTTCTCTTTTGGATTTTAATATATTTCCAAATTCCTTTTTGTTCCAATATTTAAGCTTGGATTTCATATATTTAAGTTTTTGTTGGAGCAGGAACATTCTAGTGCCTTGAATGTTTAGATCCTCTCTCCACCATTTTTCAATATTACTGGTAAATTTAGGGTGAGAAAGCCAGGCATTTTCAAATCTCAAGGGTCTGTTTCTTAGTGTACCCATGAAAGTGGCTTCCAATTGTACAAGCCAATGGTTTGAACCTCCAAAGGGAAGAATAGAGTTTGACATGGCAGGGCCTGAAAGAAAGGGGTCCTCTGAAATAATGAATCTATCGAGTTTAGAGGTGACTTGTGAAGCCCCTCCCCTCTTCTTGTTCTAGGTGAAAGTCCCATTGATTGTTTTAGTGTCCACTAACCCCATGTTCCTTATGAAGTTCTGGAAGGCCATGGAGTCTCTGTCGAGCTGTCTGATTCTTCCTTTCTTCTTTGTAAGATATCTTATCATATTGAAATCTCCTGCAATGATCCAGGGCATACTAGGGTGTCTTGCTCTTAGTTCCTCAAGGGAGGTGAGAAGCTTGATTTTATCTTCTAGATTTTGATGTCCATAGACATTTGTGATCGTGTATATCATTTGATCACCCAAAGTTTGACATACCAAATAAAGATAGTTCCTGGATGCTTCAACATCCAGGATTCAAAATTTCTAGGGATCCCAGAGCGTAAGAATACCCCCACCGAGTCATTTTATTTAACCTCTAAATACTCATACTTGATTAAGCATTTACTATGAATTTCTCTTATCTTATCCATTGAATATTTTGTCTCCTAAATAAAAACCATATCTGGTTTTTCTTCTTTTATTCTATTATTGAGATTTCTTTGTTTCCTTCTATTTCTTATGCCTTTAATATTCTAGGTTGTGAGCTTCATTAAGAAAGGTTTGTAAAGGAATAACTGGTGAGATATTTCATCTTACCTGAGTTGATCAAGAGTTTCTCACATTCGTTCAACAACTCCTTCTGTCTTTTTCTTCCTCTTTTCCTGCCTGGGTTCTTTGGAGATTGTGCCTATATTCCCTCCATCATTTTGACCCCTCTATGATCTTGGCTTTCATGATTTCTTTTGATTCCAAATCCCTTCAGTTGTGATCTCCATAGGAAGAGTTGTTGAAACCTATCGTATTCCTCTTTTGGTAGGGAGTCCACTCCTTTAGTTGTCCCTTGTTCCAAAAATTTCTCTAGATCTAGATTTTCCCTTTCTAGAATCTCTGCAGTTCATGGTCCTTCGTTCCCGCCTCACTTGGAGTCATCTCATGGTCCCTACTTATCTCCATAATGCTTGGAAGATCCTCCTTTTGATGGCTATTTTCTATGATATCTTCCATGCTAGCATCCCTTTCCTTCTCACTGATAATGTTCTCTATTTCCTAGTTTGTTTCTTTATTTCCATCTTCTTCTTATAGGATCTTAAAGCTAATGTGGCTCGGCTGCCTTTCCTCATTGATCTTTTTTTTGTGGCCACTTCCTGCCTTTCCTTGTACCCCCAACCCTAGTGAAACCCTCGGGATTTTTATCCACCATTGTTTTCACATTTCTCTCCATATTGTTTGTTGGGCAGTCTCTGTATAGATGCCCATGTTCATGGCATTTGCAACACCTAAATGGGATGTGTTGATAGTCCACCGCTTGCACCCATTCTTCATCATATACTTCTAAAATTATCGTGTCTGGAAGTGCTCCAGATAAGTCTATTTCCACACATATCTAGGTGAAGGAGGTGTATTTTCCTTTCAGAGTCACATCTAAGATCTTTAAGAAATGCCCTAGTTTGTTGCCTATTATTTTCAAAGATTCCGATAGCCAATAATCTAGAGGAAGGGAGTATAGTCTAATCCATATTGGTACCGATGTGAATGTTTCATGTTCTCGGACAAAGTTCATCATCTATAGTTGCATGTAGAGGCCTGCAACCATGTAGAAGTATGGTCCTCTTTCGAACACTATATTTTTATCCTCTAGGCTTGTGAACACTACTGTGAAGAAGCCCTCAAATCCCAGATGAAGGTTTATTTCTTCCTTTGGTTTCCAGTGGCTCCTTATCCATACGTGCAGCGCCCTTTACATCGGTCATAACCCCATGAATTTGCATATAATCGCATATTCTGCCATATGATCCATGTGCGCTTATAGCGTTGGGTCACTTAAGATGACCCGGTGAATGATGTTCGACTTGGGTTTGCATACCCCAATTGTCCTTATAGAAGTGGATTTTTGACTACGATCCCCCTTCTCCTTCTCTTTACTAGCTTCCTGTTGATCCTCTTTCTGTTCATGAGGTCTATTTCTTCCCCATATTTCCGTGTTACTTGCCTTTGTTGTCTTCTCTAGAGGTTTCTTGAAATGTTGCTTTCAAGCGTCCTTGCTTCTATCCATGACTTCTTGACCGTAGGAGGGAGCAGCACTCCCCCTTGCGCCTCTCGCCATGCTACCCAACGTCAAAACCTAACACCAACCCTAGAACAAGTTGCACAGCCTCAACTTAAACCAAATATTGAAAAGTTTTAATATGGTAGTTATTGAAATATTACAATAAATAAATAATATTTTAAATTGGAAAAATTAATTAATTAAAAGTAAGAATGAATATAAATCATGTTCAACTTTACCCAAATATATATATATATATATATATATGATTGAACCTTTCTACCTCATTTTTAATTGATTTCAAAAATTTATTAGATTTTTATATTTTTTTAGTTAAATATATATTTTTAAATTAAATAATCATTAAAATATTATATATATAGCTAAAAATAAGAACTAATAATAAAGTGTGCTAAACATTATAAAAATATATTAAGAAAATTATAATTCACATGTGTTTTTTAACATTATGGCCCAAAAACATTATATTCTCACTCTAATATTTAATATAATAGGAAGGAAATGAGTAACACACCTTAATCTTTTGAGAGTTAACTTGTTTTTTTGAAATTTATGCAAAACATAAATAATCAAATAAAATATTTATGAAATTATTAAGGTAATTTACTAAATTTAAACAATAAAAATCAAAATAATATATTTAGTATAAAAGTAAGTTTAAAAGTAATAAATATTGTAATTACAAACTCAATATTTAAACACACAATAATAGAAGCACATAAATTATTATCATAATTGTGTAGCAATATAGATTATACCCTCATTCACTGCCATACTCATGACGACTTTCTTTAATTACCAAACAATTTTGATGGCACTTAAAAGAACAAGTGACTATTAAATGACGCAATGGTGCTATACTAATGTAACGAAAAGGTCAGAGCTAGCAAATGAGTCATGTCAATAAGTAAAATTCTTCCACACCTTTGTATCTTTCTAATGATAAAAAAGTTATAGCTAGCTAGTCAATGGTGTCAATAAATAAAATCTTTCATACCTTGTATCTTTCTAATGATAAAATAAAAACGTAAATGAAGCAATGGTGCTAATATTAACGTAATGGTCGAATTTAGTTGGCAAGTCGTTTCAATAAGTAAAGTCCTTCCTACCTTATATCTTTTTGATAATAAAATAGCAACGTGCGAAGATCTTCATATGTCGTTTAAAATAATATGCGATGAAATCAAAATAAGTTTGAGCAAAAAAACTCATCTTAACCAAATTATCAAAAGACATGTCAGTGAAATTACACTTAAAAGGTTAGCAGAACCCTCTGTTATGTATTAGGTAGAAAATGATAAAACAAATTTCAATTTTTGTTTCAATTTATTAGAAAATAATTTGAATAATTTAACTACATACCATAGTTTTGCATTTGTGATACTAAAAATTTTTCTAGTTTTTTATTAATTTTCTAGTTTTTTATTGTTTTTTTTTCCTTGCTAAAAAGCGGTAAATACAATTTCAGATAAAACTATGTTTTTCTTACCGTTTAAAATATATTTTTAAGTATTTAAATAAATTTAAAATGTAGTAAAAAATCTTTGAAACACTAAAATTCTAAAATTACACTTCAAATAAAAAATGCTAAAAAGAGAAGCGAACATGAAAGATTGAAGTTTGGGAAGCTGAAGGAAAATGACAGACTAGGGTTTCTAACAAACCCTTACACGGCACAGAGACAGAGCAAGCACCCTCTCAGGTCCAAGCAAAATTGTTGCCAGTTCAGGCTTGGTGCATCTGATAGCTAAAACTGATGAATATTCCGATGTGGGAGGCATTAGCACCTCCCCCCAAACACTGCAATAATGAAGACCCACTTGAAGGTGGAACTGAGAATGCAGAGACGCCAGAGGTACAACCTGCGTAGCAGCAGGAGAAGAATGCACAAGAGGATCTCGCAAACAAAAAAGGAGATAACCCTATAGTATCTGAGCAACCAAAGAAAGCATCATCGTCCACATGCAAGTCCATTGCTACAAAACGGCCCAAGATTGAGATCCTCAGTCATAGAATCAATGCACAAATACAATACATGAAAGACCATGCATTGATAGGAAAATTTATAGGCCATTGGCCAACTGAAAAAGCTCTGCAAGGCTAGATAACCTCAAAGTGGAAGCCCAAGGGACATGTTACCCTACAGCTAGGCCCCAAAGGCTTCTTCATAGCCATCTTAAACTACCTTGAAGATATAAATCACATCCTAGATGGACGACCCTATTTCTTTAACGTAGCGAGTCTCTATCTATGTGGCTGGGTAGAAAGATTTAACCCAAATAAGGAAGACTTCAATTGGGCGCCAATTTGGATCAGCATGTACTCTCTACCACTGTAATACTGGGATGAAGAATCACTTAAAGCCATTGGTAATGGATTAGGCGAGTTCATAAAGGTAGCAAAGGAAACAAAGCTTCGTAGGCACACCTCCTATGCTTGTATTTGTGTTTGCATGAAGTTGGGCAAGGCGCTCACGAACTCGGTAAGTCTCCTTCATGATGACTTTGAATGGATACAACCCATAGATTATGAACATGTACCTTTCAGATGTAGGAGGTGCCCATGGGCACCTATTCCGTGACTATCCTTTAAATGCCCCTCCTAAATCCACAGACAATGGGGGTAAGTCTGATCCAGAGGGGTTTACCAAACTTCCCAGTAGAAAGAAGCATACCAGAAAACCACCCGCAACACCAGAAAATGCTACTCCATCATCAGATGTGTCATCCTCAAGCAACAGCTTTGATATTTTGGCAAACCTAGATATGCCTGAATTAGATCCCCCCGCGACAGCAAAGACAACCTCTACTCCATCCACCAAAATTTCTTCTATACCTATTCATAATGAAGCCAGTCAACCATCGAAAGTTAAACCTTTGATCAACATGTATCAAGCACACAACCCATCCCCAACCATGCTAATAACAAAACCCCCTGGTCCAACAAAGTAATGGACATTGATAATATGCTGACAAACCCTCTTCAACCAATACCCCACATGGAGGACAACAACCAACAAATTTTAATGGAAGACGAACCTGAAAGCTTTGATCTAGGTGATCTAGACATATTCAGTCTAGAACAAGCTTATAAGAGGAAAGAGTTCGACGCAATACCAGATAGGCAACTTGAAAATTTGGAAGTAGTACTATCAAGAGTGCATCAAAATAGTATATTACACATACAACAAGGAGGTAAATGGGATGGGAAACATATCATCAAAGATGGGAAGAAGAGAGGGAGAAAGATATATCTACAATGCACCATCCTAATTGGGGAAATGCTAGTGGAGTCTGGAAGATGCTCCAAGTTGACTAAATACTACCAATCCCTACCTATAGGTCAACCATGAAACTCATCTCACGGAATGTCAGAGGACTTAATGGTCCGGGGAAATACAGAATGTTAAAGAACATGATTCAACAAGAACAACCACACATTGTATTCATGCAGGAAACAAAATGTAACACTAGTACCTTAGCTTCCATATTATCTAAAGCTTGGGTGGGATGTCAAACTGCGATAGTAGATGCAACAGGCACTTTGGGAGGGTTTGCCATAGCATGGAATACTCAGCATGTCTCCCTAACAGATTTCCATGCTTCACACCATTTTATTCAAGCAACTTTCCACCTTATTGGAACCAACATACATGGTCATTTGACCAATGTATACTTTCCTCAAGATGTAATGCAAAAAACTACATTTCTAAAAACATTGGAGATTCTCAATTCTACAAGAACTTATCCACTCTGGATCACAGGTGGTGACTTCAACATGATCACGTGGCTGGAGGAAAAACTTGGCGACAGAAGAAAGCTGGAAAATGAAAGCAATAGCTTCAAAGAACACATTCAAAACAATTGGCTAATTGACGTACCATTTGATAATGGCACTTACACCTGGGATAACAAATGAGCAGGCTCACAACAAATCTCCTCCAGGTTGGATAGATATCTAATCGCAGACAACTTTGTCCATATAGGTGGTGATATATGCGCCTCCATACTTCCCATTGCCGGCTCGAATCATTGGCCTATTTCTTTGTAATGGAAAAATCTAGGAAATTCAAACAGAAACCCATTTAAATTTGAAGCTTTCTGGATAACCCACCCTGAGTTCAAAAAAGTGGTCAAATCAGTGTGAGAGAGATTCATTCCCAATGGTGGCTCAACTATGTATCAATTCCGGTAGAGACTGAAGCACATCAAAAGGCAAATCAAAACCTAGAATTACACTACATTTGGCAATATATTTCAAGAGCAAAAAGTGCTCGAGCAAAGTACGAAAGAGCTATAGCAGAAGATCATCACAGGAGGCAGAACAGAGGAGCTAGCAAGACAAGAACAAGTTCTACTAACACAATTAGAAGAAAGAAGGAAACAAGAGGAATTGCTATGGAAACAAAAGTCAAGAATCAGATGGCTAAAAGAAGGTGAAAGAAATACCAAATTCTTTCATCGCACAACTATTCAAAGAAGAATGAATAATAGCATCTCGCATATTCAAAATCCACAAGGAGACAGAATGGAGAAATAGGAAGATATTGAGGAAGAGCTCACTAATCACTTCAAAACAGTACATCAAGAGTTGCCCAAAGACAGACAACCTGCAATCAATGAAATACTTCAACATATCCCCAGAATTATAATAGAGGAGCATAATCAGCTATTGCTAAGACCAGTCACCCTGACGGAGGTAGAAGAGGAATCAAATTAATTAAAAGCTGGGAAAGTGCCAGGACTTGATGGTTTCACCTCTAACTTTTACCACCATTTCTGGGACTTAATCAAAGTAGAAGTCTGGAATGTGGTCAAAGAATCCTGAGTTATGCATTGGCTACTTCCCTTGCTTAATGCGACTTTCATTGCTCTTATTCCCAAAGAAGCGCAACCAAGCACTCCGAAGAAGTTCAATCCCATTGCACTTTGCAACGTCATATACAAAATTATCTCGAAAGTAATTGAAAATTGCCTCAAACTGCTCCTCCCTCTTCTCATTTCACCGGAACAATCTGGATATGTAGAAGGACGTCAAATCTTGGACAACATTATTCTGAATCATGAAACCATCCACTCCTTAAAGAGAAACAAATAGGCAGCTATGCTTCCGAAAATTGACCTCTCTAAAGCCTTTGACAAGCTTAGCTAGTCCTATATAAAACAGATGTTGACTGCCTTTAGATTTAGCCCAACCTAGGTTAGATGGCTCATGACTCTAATATCGTCCCCCCTCTACTTTGTTCTAGTTAATGGAATCCCCTCTAAACCCTACTCCCCTTCCAAAGGAATTCGTCAAGGTGACCCATTATCCCCATTTCTCTTTATTATTATGGCAGAAGGTCTGGGTCGTCTTATAAAGCAACCTATTCAATCTCATGACCTTAGAGGCATCTCTATACATGGAACCTCTGCGATCACACATCAACAATTTGTTGATGACAATATGCTCTTTGGACACCCCTCCGTCAGTGAAGCCCGAACCTACAAAGCACTTCTAGAAGATTTCTCAAAAGCCTCTGGAACCACTATAAATACTGCCAAATCTCAAATATTCTTCTTCCATATTCCTATAGCCACTCAAAGAATCATTGCTCGAATCATTGGATTCTCTCAAGCCAAACTTCCATCTCATTATTTGGGTGCCCCACTGATAGATTCAGCCTTAAAGCATGCCTCCTGGCATCAACTCATTGAGAAAATTGAAAGTCGCCTATCGTCATGGACATACAGAACTCTCAACATGGCAGGCAGGCTCATCCTAATTAAGGCAGTCCTGCAATCCATGCCCCTCTATCTCTTCTCGGTTCTTGCTGCGCCGAAATGGGTGCTAAAGAGAATAAAAAATATGCAACACAATTTCTTATGGGGATCCATAGGGCAAAACAGAAAATGGGCATTAGTAAAATGGGACACAGTTTGTACACCTAAAAAGCAGGGAGGTCTAGGACTATGTGACCTGCAACATAGTAACACATTAATGGGAGCAAAAATATGGTGGCAATGGGTTTCTTGCCCACAGAAGCCATGGACAGAACTCTAGACTACAAAATATGCAAACAATTGACCACAACAAGAGCTAATAAGAATAACTACCACTACCACAGGATCCATAATATGGAATGCAGAAAAACAACACAGAGAGATCATCCAAAAGCATAGCTTTTGGGAGATATGAGAAGGGAGAACAACGCATTTCTGGACGGATTCCTAGCAACAGAGACAAAAAATTGCAAAACTTTTACCTTGCACAAATCACAATGGAAACAACATCAACCAGACGGACCATGTAGCACAATTCTAGACTCACAGTACTAATCAGGGCTTCAAGCAATGGAAACCTTTTGCATAGATAACACAGCAAGAAACAGAAGCTTATAACTCAGAGCTACACAAAGAACTCACCAACAAAAGAATCAGATACAATACTAAAAAAGATGTTCTAAGATGGGGATATACACTGAAAGGAGTATACACCACAAAAGAAGCCTACCAGTTGATGTTACAAACATAGGAACCAATTGATCTTGCCTGGAATCACATCTGGACTATAGGGATTTGGCCAAAAATTTCCATTTTCACATGGTTTCTATATCATCAAAGAATTCTCACTTGGGACAACTTAATCAAAAGAGGATTCTAGGGACCCTCTTACTGTCCTAACTTTCAAAATCATGAAGAAACTATTCAGCACCTCATGGACTCTTTCCAGATGGCTAATTGACTATGGGAAAAGCTTACTTTCTGATGTCAACGACCATGCAAAATTCTAGGGGATATAAAGCACACCATCCACAACTGGACTTCAGAGCCTTATAACAGCAAAATTCTCAATAAGCTATGGACAATTCTGTTGGGCTTCCTTTTCTGGACAATTTGGAAGGAAAGAAGCAAACAAATTTTAAAAACCAAAGAACTACTTTAGAGATAATATGGACCAACCTATGTCATAATATTAAGGAAACTCTAGCTCTCCAACAGTGGAGTGCTGAGGACTTTCCCACCTAGACACAAGAATAGAGCATATGGGCAAATTGGAACTTCAAGCTCCAGCAGGTACAACTGGATCACAATAGACTAAGCATTATCACCAAGCAGCTCTCACATTGGATTCCCCCCCCCCCCAAACAGAAGGTGATCAAGCTAAATTTTGATGGTGCCTCCAAGGGCAACCTAGGTAAGGCAGGATATGGTGGCATATACAGAGACCATGAAGGCCGACCCTTGCTAATATACTTCGGCTCCATTGGATGGGACACAAACAAGTCCGCAGAAATGGAAGGATTGTCCCAAGGTATGAACTTAGTACACCAACATAATTTTCATCCCATCATAATAGAGGGGGACTCCCAAATTCTAATCAATATGGTCACTCAAATACAACTAGGAAACACTGCTTCGAGAGTGGAAAAAAGTTGGAGATTAGTGGCCAGGCTTGAACTAATAGAGAAATGGATGAAAAATAGAAGAGCAACCACATTTATTCATGTCAAAAGGGACAACAACAAGGTAGCAGATCCCCTGGCAAACATCGGAGTGGAACACGATCAGGTCTTACATTCTAGCACAATCAACATTCTAAATGACCAATCTCAATTGCAAGCTTGCACTGACCTAGTGCAAAAGGACGCCCATCTCCCGGATGCGGGTGATAATTGAGGACAGTGAGGTGGTCGTGAACTTAGTTGGCGTGTGGCGAGACCACATGGCCTCCCACAGGGTGGCACAGTTGTCCAAAAATGGCATAACCATCGCCATAAATGCACCGTAAGTGAGCACTGCCACCATTCTAATAACTGCCATCAACCTCGGCTCAAGGCAAACATGAACTCTCAGGAAAATATCACCTCTGCTCTTGCCTATCCACCCCTGCAACCTCGGCCCCTGCAATGCCTCTACCCTCATGCTATGATGGCACCCAGCTCCCGCACAACCACTGGGAGATGCTGCAATCTCTTTTGTTGTATTGATTTTGGCTCGAGCAGCCATTTCACCCATAGCCTAGATTTGTCAATTTATCATCCCTTCACCCCTAGTTGCTTATCCCTCTGTTGAATTATTCGCTAGCTCCACTGTGACACTACATCCCATTGTGCCCAAGTCTGGACGAAATTCACATCCACCTGTAGATAGCGTGGTGCGACACAGGATACGCAGTGGTGGGGGTGGGAACTAAGGGAGCCTGAGTCGCCCCCAGCACTCTCCTACTTCAGATACCACTTCCTCTCTGGTTGAGAAAAACACAGGTCATTACCCAAATACACGCAGTGGAAGAGGAAGCCTCCACTCGGTGGCCTCTGCCTCGCCTCCCAGTAGCTTCCTCTCCACTTATGCCCCTTCTCCCAAAGGCACTCCACCTGCTCATCAATTACATTCCCAGAATGCCCAATTCACCTTCCGCTCCGCCCTAAACAAGCCCCTCATCACGACCACCATAACCATAAGCTTTCATGAGGAAGAGCAAATCTTTGAGGCACAAGACACCGAGGTGGGTGGACGAATCACAACAATTGAGGAGCAAGGAACAATGGGAGGTGGCCAAACCAAAGCAATTAGGATATCAGACATTGCTGGTGGTGGGCGCACCACAACAGGAGGTAGCCACACCAAAGCCAAACTGGAACTGGCTCAGACAAGCATTCAGGGTGCAGAGGAGCGGAGCTAGGATCTGCAAACTAGACATGCAAGGAAGGAAGTGAACGAGGCTCTGCAAACTAACTGGGTAATCGACGAATACTATTTTCTCGTTGAGGAAGAACACCAGGAGATGCAGGATGGCGACATGGAGACTTTGCCGCTGGCAAGTGGCGACATGGACGAGTATAGATGCTTCATCGTGGAGGAGCACCCTCTATCGCCGCCACATCTCTAGCCTGCCACCTCGATGCCATGTTTTAGCCTTTTGGTCTGTGTTACCGGGAATAGTGTCCACTCGGATGCTGCTATTCCCACTAAGATGGGTGGCTATCTTAGAAACAAACAAGTAAAGTGTACTATTGTTTTCTTTTATAGAAATAGACAAGAGGGGAACCAAGAAGACCAACCTGAGTCTTGCGCTTGATTTCTCTCCTTCTTGATAGAGCTTCGCTACTTCTTCTTCATTTGCCCAGCTTCAAAGAGAACCTGTGAAATCATAGCAACATACTACTATCGAAGAAACAAGGATCTATATCTATAAATAACACAGGATCAGATGTATGTTAACCATATAAATGCATATATAAACAAGTACACAAGAATATGGAGAAAACAAGAATGCTTATTAAGATGAAAAGTAGCAAGAGGATTACAACCATATGCTCTGACCCAGCATCATCCTCTAGCTAGGAAGCCCTTCTTCACCTCAAGCAAAGCTTAGATCACCCAACGGTATGAATGTACACCAAAAAACCAACAACACTTCTCTATAAGATACAAAATTCCAGCCCCGGGATCTCTGTGATGAGGGATCCATATATAGATGATTACAAAGAGGTGAGTCATTTTCTGGGATCTTGATTAGTGTCCTCTCTCTAATAGTCCCTGCTTCCACTTAGAGAATGATGATCTCTTATTCATCCCTGGCCGAAAATAGAGAGGCAAGTGTCAGAGGGGAAGATTTTGGAAGATTCCATGATCTTCCACCTCGCATTTTTGTCCCTGCCATTTGTCCATTCCCGACCATCACACCCTACAGAGGAGAAAATCAGTATGCATCGCACCTTGTACATTGGGAAGGTGATATGCATCGCACCCTCTGCATTGAGCTTTCGTATGGTCCATTTTTGACCATTTATGAGCAGTTTTCAGTGGAGAACTTCTGGGAGATGATGTAATCAGTTGACCTTGTTCCTTTAGGAAGTGAAGCAACACTTTTAGGGACTTAGGAGCCCTCAATTTATGGACACTTTTGATTGGGGTTGAAGTGCCCAAAAATGTCTATAACAGTTGCCCCCTAAAGCATGAGGTCGTTAATCTTTCTGATGTCGGGTGAAATGCTTTACTATGTGGATCCGAAGTTTTTCTAAGCTAGGAGGTGACTTGTACTAAGATACAATACAATACATTATTTTGACAACCTTTTTTCATGATCTAGCTGAGGCGGGCATTCCCATGCTCAGCTTTATAAATTCATTTTCATGTACATAGGACAAACAATCATTTGTGTAACAGACTGATGATATGGACTCATCATCCTTTGATTTAGATGATCATCTGTTAAGAAATGATGTACACTTGATGTTTTTATATTCCTGAATATATCGCAGCCCAGATGGATGAAACTAGATCCGGGGTCTTCAAAACTCGTTC
>APFE030980706.1:280302-388524 GCA_000404065.3 Pinus taeda
GGATTCCTTGATCACCATAATGGACATGATTTATGATATTAGCTATGCAGGTGCTATTTGATGTTTGCTTGTTTGTGATTGCAAGTTCTCAAAAGGAAACTCTTTCAGACAGTTGAAGGATGCTTGCTACAAACTAGCATTGGACTTAAGGTAGGGTCTTAACACCTCTATAGTTTTTATTTATGAATCATATATGTTTAGAGAAAGATAGATTTGTTTGTCTGCTTGTTGCTAGACTATCTTCTGATACTAGGGAGATTGGCCTTGTCCGCAAGATCGATTTATCCAACCAACAAATTGGTGACTCCACTGGGGAAGTGAATTTGGTTTTTGGTTTTCCTTTGTCTTTGACTTGAGAAACTTGTTATCGCTTCTGGTTTTTTCTTGATGTGTGTTGGATTGGGTAGTTTTTAGAATATGGATTATTTTTTGTTTTTTTTTTTGGAGTTTTCAGGGGACCACACTTTCTCTTTACAGACAGTGCGGGCATCTCCGCACTGACCCTTTAGTACACAGAGTGGTACTACATATGGTTCTTCTGGAAGCCTGCAAACCCTGTAAAAAAAAATTAAAAACCTAAAATGTTTTCTTCCAACTAAGTTTAGGTTTCGTTTACAACTTTAAGTGTCTACCCAAATCTGCATGTGTTCTGTCAAAAATCTCTTGTGAGTAAGTTCCAATGGCATTTTTGTTTTAGATGATTTTCTAGAAGTTTTGCATGCCTGGAGTGGTTTTCACTTGGTCTCTGTAGTGACTCAAAGATTAGAAGCCTGAGAAACCTTAGATTAACCTGGTGTCTTTTTGTCTTCTTGATAAGTTTGACTGGGTTGTGAAATCTGTCCTTTGTGAGAAATAGATTTCGTTTTCTCTTTGCAAATCTTTGAACGAACTTGGTCATAAGTTTTGAATTTTATTTTTATAAAAGAAAACATATATGGATGTTTTTGATTGATTTGTTATTTTGAACGAATGAACCCTTAGTTTACTGAACAACTAAGCAAAATTTCCTCAAAAAGAATTGAAGCTTTTATTTCAATTAGGTTTTTAGAAGTTTTTAGATCTCAAGATTAGTTTTGTAGTTTTTAGTGTTTTCTAGAAATTGTAGTTCTCTTTTGAAGAAATTGTTTTGTAGTTTCGATTTTTGAAAAATGAAAGGAATTTATTGTGAGCATAATTAGTAGTCTCGTTTTGAGTTCTTATTGAAAAAGACAAAAAGATTTTCTTTCCATTTACATGTTTAAAGAAAGATTTGTTTCTCAAAGAACTGCATTCTCGAATTCTTTCTTTTAGCTAGAAATTCATTAAAAGAAAAAATGAATTGTTTATCATTTTAGGTGCATTTTTTAGTGCTTTTGGAGTCAAGTCTTCACACCATCAAAGTTTCATTTTCATACCTATTGACTTAAGGAACAACCCATAAAAGCAACGCTTAATTAAAATTGATCTAGTAATCTTTTTATTTCTAGGGCTCTTATCACCAATATAGCTTAGGTTGGTATCTTGGAGTAGGGAGTAATTAACTCTCCAAGATAGTTAAAACAAACAAGTAGCTATATCTTGAGGTAGGAAATAAATCTAATTGTAATTGATACATTCTAGGAAGCTCCTCTTAAAGGAGTCAATCACGAGATCATGTCGAAACCTTTGAGACAATCAAGTCTGTTTCATTGGGAAAGATAGACGATTTGCGTGTATTATAAATGGTAAACCTCAGATTAACCATTGTCGAGGAGCCTGGGGTCACTTGTTGGTAAACCTCGGATTGATCAGTTCAAGGAGCCTTCAAGGGGATTGAGCTTTGTTACTCTACCCTTGCGCGTAGATCCGATCGTAGACTGTTCCCCTAGTTGTATTTGTTGTTGTTGGTAACCTTAGTGTCCATAAACTTAAGATTATTTCCTAAGGTGACGGTGAAGGACGGATCTCACTGTACCTAGAGCAGATGTCGACTAGACTCACTTGGACTCTCTAGGGGGTTCTCTTCACTCGAGATGGTTTTGTGAAGAAAATTGTACCAATCTGTTTCATTAAGCAGGTTTTCGGGGTAATTGTTCCAACCACCCTTTCTGTATTAAAATTCTACGACGTTGGATTTCATCACCAGCTAGTGTTTTTAGTACGGGAAGTTACTGTTTGTGTGTGGTTTGAACTCTTATATTTTTTAGGCGTGTGATTCAATTGTTTGTTTCTTTAGAGACTTTAGGTGGATTTATTGAATTTTTCTTTGTTTGCGTGTGAGTAATTAAATATTTAATCTTGGCTGAATTACCAAGACAATCTCATAAAATTTGAGGGCAACCTCCTGAGTATACACCAAGCCAACTTGAAGGGCTATGAGCTCTTGTATCACCTAGTGATAGTAGAGTTGGGTCACCAAAAACTAGAGAGTCATCCTTAATTGTTCATCTTGATTATCAAGTACAAACAACAGAGTATATTTCTGAGCCAATTTCACTTTCCGAAGTTACTGGTAGTATTTCTCCTACCAGTGAATTGCTGAAGAACCTAAAATTTCTAAGCCTAAAACTGAACCTGCTGCTACTCAATCTTCAGGATTTGCTTCTCCAACTTCTAGTGGTCTTGGTTCACTCAGGGTAGGAAATATCATTACCCAAAATCTTCCTTCTAGCCTCATTTCTATTGAAGAACTTGTTAGTCCAGACGAAGACATAATCCTTCCCGAAAATCAACCAACTATAGAACTTAGGGAGCGTGAACCAATTTTCTACAATCCTTTTAGGAGTGACGCTTGGTACGTATCATTGACAAATTTTTTAGAAATCCCGGGCCTTAGTTTTTCACCACCTCGAATTCCTTTTCATCCAACACCCAAAGGTTATTATCCTCCATTGAATATCTCGAGACAGTCATTTATGTTTTCCCAAACATCGGAAACATTTTTATATGGCGGTCCTTCTGTTCCTTCGGGGTACCAATCACTCACTGGTACTTTTTCAGGAGCATATCCTCAACCAATCAGACATGAGCTATCAACTGGTAATAATGGAACTCAACTGTTGAGCAAAGAAGAAATCCTTATGATGTCTGGTAGTATTCCAAATCCACAACCTCAAGGTAGTCAATTACCGCTTAGGGGGCAACCCCAAGGTAGCCAGTTACCGCCTCGAGGACAACCTCAAGGTAGTCAGTTACTGCCTGGGGGGCAACCTCAAGGTAGTCAGTTACTGCCTGGGGGGCAACCTCAAGGACAGTACATACCTTCGGGATAGTACATAACTCAAGGTCAACCCCAGACTGAATACATACGTCAAGGTCAACCCTAGTTTCAATACATACCTCAAGGTCAACCCCAGTTTCAGTACGTGCCTCAAGGTTATCAACCTCAAGGTCAGTACCCAACTCAAGGTTTCCAACCACCTTCTGGTCAACCATTTGTACAAGGAGTTGGAAATGTGCCACTTAATTGTCAGCCCTACGTTCAACCCGGTTATGGTCCTCCATATGCACAACCTTTTATGGGTCCATACCCCGGAATGAATATGGTGTGGGATCTATCTCAAACTCAACAGACTATGCAACCTAATGTGTAGTTATCAACTCAACCTAGACAACCTTTGGTTTCTGGTCCAACCCAGCAACCTGTCCAGCCTACTGTTCAAACTTCTGCACCTGGTTTAGTTCAACAACCTGCGCCTAGTTCACCTCGAACTCTGCCTCAAACTGCTGCTACAACTACTGAAGCTTCTGTTCAACCTACCACACCTATTTCTAAAGTATCGGTAGCTTTGGTTTCTACTGTTCCTGTATCAGTGAAAACTCCTCAAGCCTCTTTACCACAGTCAGGACCTATAGTTCAGACTTCGGTCCAGATGCCTGCAGGACAAGCTGGTCCAAGTACGGTTGTCACAAGTCAACCGCAATTCACTTATCAACCGTACCAGGGGCAGTACCAATTCGGTCCCACTGTACAAAACCAAGTTTATCAATATCAACTGTACCCTGGCTATACTTATCAACAACCTCAACAACTCCAGTTTGGTCCGGTTAATCCTGGTTTCCCAGGAGGTTATAATATTCCTAATGCAAATCCAATTCCAAGTTATCCTGGATATCCTCCTCCTGGGGCTGGTCTTGTTACCCAAGGTTTTCCCGACCCTAACCATCAGTTACCATTTAGTGCAACTTTGGATTCACCTGATTTGTTGCGCCTTACGAATGATCTGATTTACTATCTTCTGTATTGGTCGCCAATGCCTAATAAGTTGCCCAGTGATATCCCGAAGTTTGAGTGTAAGTCAGAAGAGGATACGTCAAATCATGTCATGACTTATGACCTTTTGTGTGCATCCAATTCCATCATTGATGATTCAATTCGCTTACGTCTTTTTCAACGAACTCTAATTGGTCTTGCTGCCAAATGGTACATTGAGTTACCACGAGGCTCTTTTTATAATTTTAGTCAGTTAGCCACTTCTTTCTTAACTCATTTTTAGTTGCCTGTCAAATACGACAATGGAATGAAATTTCTAACTTCACTAAAACAATCCACATCCACATATATTTCTGCTCATATTCATGAATGGCGACGTAGAAGGTGTTTAGTGAAAGTTTTTATTCCAGATCAAATTTTAGTGGAATGGTTCATAAAATCATTATTGCCTAAAATCAATGAAGATGTAGCTAAGGTAGGAGTTGTTATTGAAGAGAAAGTCATTGCTCAGGCTCAATACCTTGACCTCGTCTATACGCAGTCAAGTAATTTACATGAAAAAATCCCCAATCTTTCGAAACACGGTCAAATAACTGCAGCTCCTTCAGGGTCTCATGCCATTGATGGTATGATTGATTCAGTTAGTACTAAAAGCAAGAAGAAATCTTCAAATAATTCTTCTCCTATTATAACTTTACCAGAGTCCCCAACAGGAGATTCTTCCATTGAAATTCCTGCCGATATCCATGTCGTAGAATCATCTACGGCCAAATTAAAATCCAGTGGTAAAAGGAAAGGAAAGAAGAAAAACAAACAAAAATCAAAAGAGAAGACAAATAAAAATGAATCTACTGATGAGAAACGTAAACCTCACTATCGTTGTCTCATTTGCGACAAAGATCATTTTACCAAAGACTGCCCACATCGAGCAAAGGTTTCAAAAATCGTCAAAGGTTCTCAAATGCCTGTTGTCTTGAAGCATCCTTTTCCTAATCAAGATAGTAAGATGATCATTTCTTCCTCAAATGCCTCAAAAGAACCCATTATGATGATGTCTCATGTCAGGATTGCGACACGATCACAAGATTATGGTAGTAAAAATCCTGTTGGTGGTAAAGAAGTAGAATCTTCTAATTCAAACCCATCAACTATAACTCCTCCTGGTTCTGATCCTCTACAGATCGAGAAACCTAACCCTGACTTAGTAATCAAACTGCCTGCTAAAGGTATACTTTGGAAATCAGCTTTTAATCCACATGCAAGAGCTACTCAGAATTATAACATTATTGAAGACTTAGCTATTTCCCCTTCAGCAATGTCGACTTTGGAGGTGCTACAATCATGCCCAACACAGCGTAAATTAATATTGTCTGCTATAGGAGCTATTGATATTCAGGATTCAAACCTAATAATATTCGATTTAGAGAATAGCACACCCCGCCTACCTCATCAAATGGCTTTCCAGATTCCAGTGTTAGTCAAAAACAGACCTTGCTTTCAGACTGTGATTGATGAGGGAGCTTCTACGTGTATTATGTCGATCCAGTGTTGGAGATCGCTTGGTTCTCTCACACTCAATCAATCTCTGACGATTCTAAAGGCTTTTGATGGCCAAGGGTTCCATCCTTTTGGCATTTTGCAGGATTTACCTATAGGGGTCGAAGGCAAAACTATAAATCTAGATGTGGAAGTGGTTGATGCCCCTCTAGATTACAACCTTCTCCTGGGTCATAGTTGGTCTTACGCTATGACTGTTATTATTTCATCGATCTTTGTGCTTATCAAGTTTCCTCATAATGGAAAGATCATTACGATAGACCAGTTGACTTATTTTTCATCCGACCCAGCCTCTTTAGATAGTATTCAGCATGTCGGTAAAACAACTATCCCTTACAAGGTTGTTGGGTTAGGTTTGATTAAAGATTTTGGTTTACTAGGAACTTTTTCCTTCCCTCCTCCTAATGTATCACCTTCTATTGCAACTATTCATATGATTTCATCGAACACTATTGCTTTTGATGATCCTTGGATCGTACCTTCCAATTTTGAGGTCGATTCATTTAATGGCGCGATGCCTTTGAGTTGCTTTGAAATTGCATATCAGGCTATACAGTCGTTTTCTGACTCTTGTTCAACCGAAACTGATCCAATGAATGTGGTCCATGGGGAATCAATTTTGATATCAACCTCAGCTTCAACAACATTTTCTAATCCTGTTCATTCTGATGAGCAGATTCGTGAACTTTTGTCTGTTGATGATTTACCATGGGAAGATATTCATCATCGATCTTTGTTTTTACCTGAGCTTAATCATTTTGAAAATGATTTTTCATATATTTTTACTATTGACTATGTCAAAGAACCACAGAATCCATTGCAATATCCTAATTCTGAGTTAAATTTGGAAAATATCTCTCGAATGGTTCCTATTGACATTTTAGTTAAATTGGGAATTATTGAAAACATTCTTATAGGTGCTTCATGTACGGACGATGAAATCCAAATGTATAAAGCCCTATTTCAAGAATTCCACAACGTGTTTGCCTAGTCATATGAATAAATGCCAGGAATCGATCCATAAATTGTTGTCCATGAAATTAAAACTTACCTGGATGCTAAACCTGTCCAGCAACATTTGCATCAGATACATCCGAGAAAAGTCACTGCTAGTAAAGGTGAAGTTGAGAAATTACTTCATGCGGGTTTCATTTATCCAATTCCTTTAACAAATTGGCTATCGAATATTGTTCCTGTTAACAAAAAGCAAGGAATGATAAGAATATGTATCGCTTATAGGGACATTAATCGAGCTTGTCCTAAAGACAATTATCCAACCCTCTATATCGATCAAATTATTGATGATTGTGCCGACAGTGAAATGTTTTCCTTTATGGATGGCTTTTCTGGTTACAATCAAATCAACATACTCCCTATTGATCAACCTAAAATGGTTTTCATTTGTCCATGGGGGACATTTGCTTATTGTAAATTACCTTTTGGATTGAAGAATGCTAGAGCAACTTTTCAAAGGGCTATGTCTTACACATTTCATGACATCAAGCACATTGTGTAGCCTTATCTCGATGATTTACCTGCCCATTAATTACGTAGAGCCGATCATCTCACTCATTTACGAGATATTTTTATGAGATGTAGGCATTATCGAATTAGGCTGAATCCACACAAATGTGTATTTTGTGTAGAAATGGGTCGTTTACTGGGATTTGTCGTTTCAAAAGCTGGAATTCATGTCAATCCCTCGATGGTTGAAGCTATCATCAAACTACCTCCTCCTTCGACTCTTTGCCAACTCCAAAGTTTGCAAGGGAAAGCAAACTTTTTACATCGTTTCATTCCTAACTACGTCGAGATAATGAAAGGTTTTACTAGGTTGTTGAAATAGAATACTCCATTCTTTTGGGATGAGATAGCTGACAAATCTTTTGATGCACTTAAACACGTGTTGACCCATGCATCGTTATTGCATCCTCCCAACTAAAACCATGATTACTTTTTGTACCTCGCCGCTTCTCATTCCACCACTGGGATGGTTTTAGTTCAGGAAGATGAATTCAACAATGAACATGTGATTTACTATCTTAGTTTAACTATGAATCCGACTAAGCTTAAATATTCGAATGTGGAGAAATTGGCCTTGGCAGCTATTCAAGTTGTCCAAAGATTTCGTCACTACATCTTATTACACAAAACCACGGTAATTTCTAACTGTAACCCTATGATGTATATCTTAACCAAACAATTGGTATGGGATAGGTATTCCAAATGGATAGTTATCCTACAGGAATTTGACTTGGAATTTGAAAAATCCAAGGCAAAGAAATCTTTGGTTTTTGCAGAACCGATGTGTGATTTCCTGCGTACTGATACTGAAACTGCAGCGAAAGAGCCCATTGCAGAAGAATCCTTGTTTCTTATTAGTACTCTTGATCCATGGTATGGAGATAATATTGTTTATCTCCAAACCCAATATTTTCATCCTAAAATCTCATGATCTCAGCGATGGAAAATACGTTTCCAATCCCAACAATACAATATTATTGGTGATACACTCTATCGTCATGCAGCGGATTCTGTTTTCCACCGTTGTTTAACTCATGAAGAAGCTGAAAAGGTTCTCAATGACTGTCACTCTAGAGCATGTGGTGGTCATATGTCTGGGTATGCCATAGCCCAAAAGATATTGCGCACTGGTTATTTTTGGCCATCCTCATTGAAATATTATATCTATGCAGTCTGGAAATGCCACAATTGTCAAATATTTTGTTGTAAGATGCGTGCTCCACCCGCTCCTCTCCACCCTATAATTGCTGCCAGTCCTTTCACAAAGTGGGGTATTTACTTTATTACATGTAACCCTCACTCAGCCGAGGGGCATGCGTATATCATCCTAGCGGTAGATTATTTTACTAAGTGGGCCGAGGCCATGCCTAGATTTTCGGAAAAAAACAAAAATGCTACAACTTTCATATTCAATCATATAATTTCTAGATTCGGTGTTCCTCAATCTATTATTACTGATCATGGAAGTCATTTTTGAAACATCATGATGACTGAACTGACAGATCAACTTGGCCTGCGTCATGATAGTTCTACTCCATATTACCCACAGGCTAATGGTCTGGTTGAAGCTATCAATAAAGGTTTAGTCACTATGATCCAACGAATCATTGGTATTCATAAGTCAAATTGGCATAACATGTTATTTTCAACACTTTGGGCATATCAAACCTCAGTGAAAACATCAACTAGTTTCACTCCTTTAGTCACTATGATCCAACGAATCATTGGTATTCATAAGTCAAATTGGCATAACATGTTATTTTCAACACTTTGGGCATATCAAACCTCAGTGAAAACATCAACTGGTTTCACTCCTTTTCAACTGGTCTACAGTTTGGAAGTAGTGTTACCCATTGAATGCGAAATCTCATCATTGCAATTAGCCATAGAATTACTCCCAGCCATTTCTGAAGAGGAGAAATGGTTTTTTTACTTAGCTCAACTAGATGAGAATCGACGCACTACTACATTAGCAATTGAAACTCATGTGAAATGGATAAAAGCTCAATACAATCGAAATGTTACACCTCGCAATTTTTCGGAAGGAGACCTAGTTTTACTATATGATCAAGCAAACGATAAGCTAGGGACTAGAAAATTTGTACCTATGTGGCATGGTCCTTATATTGTTAAGTGAAAGCTGGCAAAAGGGGCCTATGAATTGGTAGATTTTGACGGTGTCTCTTTAGGTAAACCTAGAAATGGGCTTTACCTGAAGAGATATTATGCTTAAATTTTGGTGTGGAGATTTTTGTTAGATTAGTTTCTTTATAGCTGGTGTGTTTTAGATTAGAAAAGTGTGCCTGGTTTAGAGAGTGATTTTATCATTGTTCCTACTTATCTTGATTTTACTCTTGATATTGTAGATGTCGACGTCTCTTAAAACATACATTGGTTTTGCTGATGGTGCTTGTCGTAGTACACGAAACATTTCTTTTGCAGCTTGGGTTATCTATTCACCCTCTAGTGAGTTAGTATCTATGCATGGGGTAAGCCTCAGTCAAATGATGAATAACATTACAGAGTATAGTGTAGTGATTGAGTTATTATATGAATCGATCTCAGTTGGGATTCGGAGTTTGATTGTTAGGTTAGATTCTGAACTCATTGTATTACAACTTAATAGGGTTTATGCCATTAGAAATCCAGTGTTATTAAGATTATTTTTGAGATTTCACCTCTTGGAACGTGAATTTGATTATATTGAATATCAGCATATTCCAAGACATTTAAATACATTAGCAGATGCAATGGCTTCTCGTATGATAAATAGATATTTGCAATAATCAAAACAATAAATTTAAAAACATTCAATAACATGTTACATAAGATAGATAGTAATAATGATATATCATAGCATAGAAGAAGTGTGTCAAAATATACATTGTCTTCGATCATAGGTTGAAAAACACCTTATGATCGGCAAAATGATGGTACAAAAAGAAAAAAATGTCGTGTGAGTTTACAAAAGTGACCATCCTATCCTTGGTGATGATCATGATAAGAAACCACTGCTTGGGCCACCCTACAAAGGAACCTCCTAAAAGGTCCTGGGACCCCAATCACATATCGCTGTAACCTAAGTGGGATATCATCTATGCCAATGTTTGGAATATCTGCTATCAAACGCTCTAGATGATTCTCCAAATCAGTGAGGATCTCTGTAGATTGGTCCTGTGAGGTTGGTACTGCTACAGCTAGGTGTCTCCTCTCGTAAGGCTAGAGAGCGGCTGGTCGTTGTGGACCCACATATGCATTTAAAACTTTTTATTGTCAGTTTTGGATGATTTAAAAAACAAAAAAAATAGTTAAAACTTAGAAAGTGTTGAAAATGATTTTAATTGAATCATCCCACTACTCTCCTGGTGGAAGAATCATGTCTGGGTCACCACGATAATCCATCCCAGCATATGGAAAATCCTGAATCACAAAAATTTAGTTCCTCAACCAACGAAAATACTCTCGTGGAAATCGAACAACCTCTGGACCCTCCTCAGGGTGATGGGCCATCAAAGCAACCCAACGCATTATCCTAGGCTCTCGAGGAAGACCAGCCTGAACAGAAAGCTGCTAGGGGACCAGCATAGGGACCCTCTCTAGACCAAAGCTCACAACAAGGAAACCATATCCAAATTTTTTCAGTTGTCCATTCTTTGCTCTGGTTAGTTGGCCTTTTACATTCGCCAACACAGCTTCGCACCAGTTGAATATGGTACCTCGATAACGGTCTACTGCCATTTGCATCTGAGATCCAATAGCTACACACAATGCTGCATTCCCGCATAGTCTGGTGATAATGAATGCAATAAAATTAAGTTTAGGACAGTCGATAGTCTTAATATCAATTCGTTTGTCCTTTTTTTGATCATTGCAAAACTCCAATTGGAGACTAGCAATAGACTGGCCACCTAGCCTAGTCCCGAAAAGAGATAATCATTCACCTCTCTTGGGAAAACCAGTCAAGAAATATATGTCCTCTAGCTCAATTTCAAGCCGGTGGCCACCAATCATGAAACACTGGTCCTGTAGTTTCCACCTGTCTACCAGCCATTGCAAGAAGTCTATTTGGGCCCTCATGCCTGGGATGGCCCAGAACTTAAATAGTCTACATGCTTTCAATGCCTGTATTATGGGTGGATGATTTATTATGGCAAAATCCACATCCTCATGCTCACGTTCATGCCAAATAAGAATTTTGTATGTCCTGCAATGCAAAAGCGACATATTAGAACAATTTAGTTCGAAAATTTTTAGGCGAAAATAAAGAAATTTGAATTTTTAAAATCCATTTCATGGGGTCTGCACCCACTGGTTACAGACAATGTGTAGGTCTGCACGCATCATAAGCAATAGGTGCGGACCCATCACTTTTTTCTTTGTAGGAAAAAGTCGGGGTCCGCAGGGGCTGCATGTTGCACCTGTGGACCCCCGCGAGCAATTTCCTAAACCAATTTCTCCTCCAAAAATCAAAATTAAAGCCTAAAAATGAAATGTAAACAGTTGAAATGCAAGATAAGGATGATGTGGATTACCTGGAGCTGACAGTTTTCGATTCCAATGGATGGATTTTCCGCAATATTCATAGGAAGTTTCTTACCCAAAAGCTCTCACTTCTCACTCTAAAATCAAAATGGTAAAAATGAATTTACAAAATCCCTTTTTATAAGATTTTTTGAATAAATGAATTTTTAATTTATTTATTTTTCACTTTAAAAAGGTAACTTTTTGGTACATTTTTATTTTAAACAAGTATGAGTAATGTTCTGAGTTTTTGTGCAGAATTTTGGATTTTTCGAGGAAAATTGATCATTTTTCAACAAAGAGTATTTTTCTCACTTTTTTGGACTCTTCCAAAAATTTACGAAAAAACAAAACATTGGAGTTCTCTTTAAACTCTTTTATGACTTGTAAAATATGAAAATATTGCCGAGTTTTTCCCTTTTTAACTCGTTAAATGGAATTAAAAGGGCAGTCCACTTATAGCTCTTTTCTGACCATATAAACATGAAAAGATCGTTGGATTTATGTCATTTCAAATTCGATATTGGTTATAAAATGACGTGTCTTCGATCACTTTTTTACTTTTTCAAATCGGAGCCACTAATTATGAAAAGTACTCCTTGATCGTAATAGGTCAAGTGGTTCTCTCAAGTATTATTTTATACTTTTTCGGGCTTGAGGGTCACAAATTTACGAAAAAGGACACTCATGGAGTTTTCTTAAGTTTTTCTTCTGACTCCCTAAAATTGAAAAACACCGATTTTTTCCTATACTGGAGTCGTTAAAATTTAACAGTGAAAGACTTGTTCAATTTTAAATAGGAACGAACCACTTCTTCTTAGGGTTCGAATTTTAAACTAAGTTAGACTCATCCAAAGGATGAGCTTATAAACAAGAAAATGTTATCCTCCTCAATCTTGTCAAAAATAAAGAGGTACTTGCTAGAAATGGTGGGGAAAAGAGAGAAAAATGAACCTGTTTGTTACACTTTGTATTTTAGAAAAGCAGTTAACCACTCTTGAACATGACACTTTTTTTCACCTAGGTTGGGAAATCCTTTTCCTAACAGTTAATCAAACCATATTGAAAGTCTTCAGCTGGTTTCTGGGTATTAACTTTGGGTCAATTGTCACCAAACCATCTGCAGTGTCGTTATGTGTTCAAGAGGTCAGTTCAGACAAACCATTCATTTGCAAAATTTCTGTCATCCATTTTGACCATCCCTGAGTCAGTCCTTGCCAATATGCTTCTTCAAAACTTGATCTATGATTTCGTGTTGTGGGATTGCCTATGACAGATCGCTTTCTATCGACTTCAGCTCATTATCTAGAAATATGATCTAGGAATTATCAATACCTTGGAATCTGCATGCCCTAATGGCAGGTTTCTCGCCTTCAACAATAGGTTGCATCATTAATTTTCAATCAAAGGATTCTATGACATGTTCGACATCAGCTCATTTATTCGCATTTCATGGATTGTACTGAGTACTTTGAGAGCCATTGACAATACTGGTGGTTTCTCTCACACTTGTTAATAGTTCACATCATTGACTGGTAATCAAGTGGTTTCTACCATGTTTGACTTTGACACATTCATTCACATGGATAGAATCGTACTAGTTCGGGAAGTAGAAATCAAGACCCTGGATCTAGTTTCTACCATCCAGGCTATGAGGAATTTTGTTATTCGTCATACAGTGGACTATTCATAAACAAATGGTTGTGCCCATACTGTGTCTACACATGTCTATACTCTTGATGTATTACAAAATCATTCCTGTATCAGAACAAGTTTAGTTAGTTTTCTAGTCAGTTTTAATCTGAGTATGGGAATTCATACCTCAGTGATGATATGTTCACATATATATATTTTACATTGATGTTTTTACAAGTTCCAACTGGGGTGTCCACAGGATGATCCTTGAAATGATAAAGTACTTCACTCTTCATAGATGACAAACTCTATCTTCATCTATTACAGACTTCGCACTTTAGGGGGCAATATATTGCACAAAAACTTGTCACCTTGACATTCTACAATCTCTGTGAGTCCATTACCACTCATACTTTCCTCCTTTGCAAGTCTTAAGCCTCAGTTCTTCATATTAAGCCTTGAAAATAAGGGAAAGACCTCAAAAGTCTCTAAAACTCTGGTTCCGCACTTTCTCTTTACATTTCCTGCGGTCCCACACCTAATGGTCACGGCTCCTGCACACCTAACCACTTTGTCTCTATGTTATGGGTGCGGACCCTTGTAAAAGTTAAAAAGGTGCAAGTAAATTCTTAAAAGCTCACTTTGAGTCATTTCTAGAAGCTTTTGGAAGGAATATTGAGGTGGCAAGTTTGCTCCTTTAAGGTTCATGCATCCCATACCTTAAGGAGCTAACCCCTTGATGTGAGGAGCTTATCCCTTTGAAGGAGGACTCTATGCCTTCATAGGTGGACCTGTAACCTCCTTCCTCTGCACTATAAAATGAAGCATTGGGCTGGTTATTTGGGGGGTTGAAAGCTGAATATTTTTTAGGTGAAATGATGTTGGAACTTAGTCTTCTTAGTTGAGTTTTTATGAGGAGAGATTACATACCTCTAAGATCTCACTTGGAAGAGTGCAAGGCTTGTCAAAGTAAAGGAAATTCCTATTTCAGACCCTAGGAAGAGCTTGTTCAACATCAAGGCTCAAAAGTCTGTAAGGTTCTTCTACTTCAAAGTTAATACAAATAAGTTTGTTTTTCTCAATAAGCTGTTGTTTTATGGTTTATTTTATGGATTCCTTGATCACCATAATGCACATGATTTATGATATTAGCTATGCAGGTGCTATTTGATGTTTGCTTGTTTGTGATTGCAAGTTCTCAAAAGGAAACTCTTTCGAACGGTTGAACAATGGCTGCTACAAGCTAGCATTGGACTTAAGGTAGGGTCTTAACACTTCTATAGTTTTTATTTATGAATTGTATATGTTTAGAGAAAGATAGATTTGTTTGTCTACTTGTTGCTAGACTATCTTCTGATACTAGGGAGGATGGCGTTGTCTGCAAGATCGATTCATCCGACCAACACCATTGACTCATGGGAGTACCCTGCAAATTTCCTAGTTCTTCAGCCTAAGGTTAAGCTTACTGGTTACCCTCTCATCGTTGGGAGGCCATGGTTGGCCACAGTTGATGCCTACATTAGCTGTGGAGATAGGAATATGACCATCAGGAATGAGCATATGTCCAAACAGTTAGTCTTATACCCTCCTGCTCAACCCTCCCTAGAACATGATTTACCTTTATGGTTGGAGGAGGAGGAAGAAGATGAGATTTATTCTGCGCAACTTTATGCTTTGGAACCAATCATAAGAGGAGGACAATAAGAGGAGGATGACTTAATTGAACACCCACTCCAAAGTCCAACTCCTAGTTCATTACCATTAGAAGAAGAAGTAAAGGAAACACTGAACAATCATAAAATTGACTTATGCTTGGCCAATTCCAACAAACTCCAAGTCAAAACCATAGAATTTGGCCTAGAGAAAACTTTGAAAATCAAACCATCTCAATCTGCTCTTGAGGAGGAAAAGTTATGCAAAATGTTGAAAGAAAACCTAGAAGCCTTCAGTTGGAGCTAAAATGAAATGAAGGGAGTACACCCCTTAGTGTGTACTCACCACATATACATCAAGGAAGGTTGCAACCCAATCAGGAAACCACAAAGGAGAATGAATCTAGCCCTTAAAGACAGTCAAATAAGAACTGCAAAAACTGTTAGATGCAAGGTTCATTTACCCTACCTCTAACAATGAGTGGGTCTCTCCTTTAGTGTTAGTTCCCAAGAAGAATGGTAAGTGGAGGATTTGTATCGATTATAGGGTGTTGAAAAAAGCCACAAAGAGGGATCATTTTCCTCTACCCTTCATTGACCAAGTGCTAGATGGCCTGGCAGGGAAGAAGTTGTTTTCTTTCCTAGATGGATTCAGTGGGTACAACCAAATCCAAATCTGCCCAGAAGACCAGGATAAAAACACATTCACCTATCCTTGGGGTAATTTTTCCTATAGGGTCCTTCCTTTTGGCTTATGAAATGCTCCTGCCACTTTCCAGAGAGCAGTCTTGAGTATTTTTGCTAAATTAGTACATGATGTTGTAGAGATCTATATGGATGATTTCACACCTTATGGCTGTGATTTTCAAGAAGCCCTAACTAACCTAGGCAAAGTATTACAAAAATGCATTAAAATGAACTTGTCTCTCAGTCCAGAAAAATGTGAATTCTTAATGAATGAAGGGACTATGCTAGGTCATTCCATATCTTAGCAAGGATTGTAGGTGGACCCAAACAAAATAGCCATCATCCAAAGGTCTCACCTCCACAAAAACAGAGAGATGTCAGGAGTTTCTTAGGGTTAACTGGATACTAGAGAAGGTTCATAAAGGACTTCAGCAAGTTGGCCTCTCCTTTGTTTGGGTTATTGGCCAAAGATTCTGAATTTATATGGTCAAAGAGTTGTCAAGAGGCCTTCAACATTCTAAAGGGCAAGTTAACCACTGCACCAATTCTTAGAGGCCCAAACTGGGCCCTCCCTTTTCATATTCATGCTCATGCCACACACAAAGCCATAGGAGCAGCCTTAGGTCAGGTAGAGGAGAAATTTCCCTACGCCATCTATTTTACAAGTAAAAACCTGTTAAAGGTTGAGTTAGATTATATTGTGACAGAAAAAAACTCCTAGTTGTTGTGCATTCATTGAACAAGTTTAGGCATTACATTACAAGCTATCAGAAATTTTTGCATACTGATCATGCTGCAATTAAATATTTAATGAACAAACAAGATGTAAATGCTAGAATCATAAGATGGTTACTTTTATTACAGCAGTTTTATCTAACTATTGTAGATAAGCTTGGTAAGGAGAATGTTGTTGTTGACATTCTATCTAGGATGAATCTGCCTACAGATGAAGAAGGAATGATGGATGATCAGTTACCAGACAAGCATTTGTTCACTATTTCAGTGCTCTCCCCATGGTTTGCTGATATAGCAAACTATTTGGTATCAGCACAGTTCCCACCAAACTTGCCCTCCAGAGAAAAGAGTAAGATAATCAAGAAAAGTTCCCCCTTCACCTCGATTGAGGAGAATCTATTCAAATCCGCTGAGATCAAATCTTGATAAGGTGTGTCAAGTAAGAGGAAGTTTTTGATGTCCTTCTAACCTGTCATGATGGGCCTTGAGGAGGTCACTTTGTAGAAAAGAGGACAACATTCAAAGTGTTGCAAATGGGCTATTATTGGCATACTCTTCATCAGCATGTGAAAAAGTACATTACTCAGTGCGATCAATGCCAGAGGATGGGAAAGCATACTCCAAGAGATGAAATTCTCCTACAACCTCAAGTAACTTTCGAGCCATTTGACAAGTGGGGCATGGACTTCATTGGGCCTATCAATCCTCCTTCAAAGAAAAAACAACACATTATTGTGTGCACTGATTACTTGACTAAGTGGGCTGAAACCAAAGCAATTAAGGAAGCAACAGAAGAGAAGGTGGTTGAGTTCCTAAGGGAGAATATATTCTAAAAATTTGAGTACCATAAAGAGCTAGTTGTTTTGGAGAATTTGGTATCTACGGATAAATACTAATTCCCTAGTGTTACACAGTAATTTGTCACCGTTTGCCACCGTCCCTATTACTCCTCTCCTGCATCTTGGAGGACTCATTCCGGGACTTGTGATAAGTGACAAGACTTGAAACCACTTGCATCATTCACCTCTGAACATGAGCTTCATATGCCCTGAAGACATCTCCTGCTCCTTGCCCTTAAAAATAGCCCTTTCTACATTAGCGCTGGTCCACTATGTACTGCCTGCACCAATGGGGAAATCCCATAAAAGGGGCGCGCCATTAGTTCTTTGTCCCAGAGTCGCAATCGCGCCAACCTTTTTGGGCAAAGTTTTTAACCAATCAATCTCTGAAAGTTCTATGCAACTCATTCACCAACTGCATCCAAGTTAAGTGAAGATGGTTTGGCTTCGAATCTCCTTGAATGGGAAGTAGTTTGCCACCATTCCATAGAAGTTTCCAAGTGATGAAGCCAAATCCATTATTGTTGTGATTGATCTTATCTCTTCCTTTCCATCTATAAAAGCTTGTCTCCATGGCTTGAGCAAGCTAGTTCTGATTCTAGTGGCAATACTTGTGCTGAAAGGAAGATATCAAGAGATTAGAGTTGCAAGAGCCTTCTTTGTGTCCATAAGGCTTAACCTAAGTAAGGAGATCTTGTCACCAAAGAGAGAGAGGCTTGTCCCTCATCCCTTCAAGCTTTGCAAAACTTGTGTAGCTAAGAACCCAGCCAAAGGAGGACTTGACGTCAGGATGCTGGTTGTATTATCCTTTGTTGATTATTAATAATAGATGACTATCATTATGGTTCCATTCTCATTGTTGTGATGATTAATGTTGAATAATGTCCTTCCTGACTGATGTATAAATGCATATATTAGATTTCACGCTTGTGTTTGTGTTGTTCTCTTTTTGTGCAGGTGTCCATTCATGAGGATAGTGGAGGATTGTGACCGGCCAAGGCAAAGGAACGTGGGCGACGTCTCTTCTACAAACAAAAGCATTGGAACTCAAGTAGGTCTTCATCACCTACCTTTTATTTGCAATTAGGAACTTGCGTGATAGAATTGTTTGATTGTTGCTAGACCCATTCTGGGCTAGTAGGGATCGCCTCTATCCGTAGAGGGGATTTGCCTCTCCAACAATTTGGTGACTCCGATGGGGAATTTAGCTTGTTGTTTAATTTGTAAACTTAGACGAAGTCTGAAGCACGGCCAGATAGCCTTCGAAACACTATTGCTTTGCAGTAGTGAAGTAGATCAAAGCTGCTTCAGTCAATCTCCGGTTTGGTTTACGGACTGAACAATTTGGAGTTTGTCATGCCTCTTTGGTTTTCTCTTGTTTACTTGCTTGGATAGCTTTTTGGATTGAATTTCTTGCTGCCTCTTGCTTCCTGACTTGCCTGGATACTGTAAACCGAGATTTAGACTACTTATTTTTCATTTTGACTTGGCAAACTTTGTTAGCGCGGTTTTCCCTTTGACAGTCGCGCTAGTGGCCCTTGTTGCTAACTGACAACCCGCACCAATCCCTGTTTAGTGCGAGTTGCAGCCTGACAGTCACGCTAGGCCTCTTAGCTTTTTGATCCACTTGTTTGCCTGCTTTCTGAGCTTAGATTTGCATTTTACCACATCTTTTTCAGTTGTTGGAGTGTGTCTGATCCTTGTTTGATTGGTTCTTAACCTTCATCCTTCGGGTGTTTGCTTCTGTCTATCGATTTCACGCCTCAACCCTAGGGCGTCTAGTGGTCGTGTGTGTGTCGAGCCTTCCGTAGGAGTTTCGGGTTTCTTGATTGTCCAGTCGACTTTGTGATTGTTTTTTGCACTTGTTTAGTGATTGTTGAAGTATTTTTTATTGATTTCCGAGTGACTTTCCCTTTTTGCTTGGATTTCATCCTTGCCTTGTTTGAGCTTAGATCACATAGCTCGCACAAGCTTTTGCTCTTCTTCTAGTTCGGAGAACTGTTTTGGTGTCTTGGGATTTCATTGTGTTCTCATTGAGTGAATTTGTCTCTTTTACTCAGTGTTATTGTCTTTCAAAATTCATTCTAGTGCATTTTGCCTTTAGAAAAAGAAATCAAACAATCTCTTTTGCATTCAATAGTTAATGGAATAGAACTTTTCGTTGATTCATATTCTTGAAAGAAAAAGTTTTATTTAGTTGCCATTAGCTGCATTAGGTTGTTTGATCGATTGTGCTCATTTTGTTTGGTTGAAAATTCTTAACCTTCTCGTAGTTAGTATTCATCAAACGAAATGGTATTCTTTGGCATATAGCTTGCATCTAGGCAATTGTGAAAGACTGCATACGGTAGGGCCTAAAATCGAAACTTAACTAAAGATCAACCATAAAATAAACCGAATCAACTTAAAAACGCATTGGAACATAACGCTCACATTGTAGAGGTCTAGGCTAGAGACGTGCTCCGGCGTCATTAAACCTAGTCACTCTTGTTCTCGCATTAAGGTTGGGTGATTCCTCCTTGTGTGATTCAATTGTGGTCTAGTACGGACTTGGGCTCCCACGTACCGTCGTGTATATATGGGGAGACTCCATTAGGTTTGCATCCTTGATCCATAGGAAGCCGTGTCTATCGCCTTACAAGTCGTAACGCACCAAACACAGCATTCGGGAAGATTGACTACAGTACGGAAAGTCCTTGGTTTTCATACGATTGCCAAGGTGTATAAGCAGTTTTATGGATTGTCTGGTAAACCCCTTGCCTAGTTTCTCTAGAGTAGTCACTTTTTGATCCTTTTCAGACTCTGTAAAAGAAAAGGCTCCATTGAGCATTTGTCACTTCGGGCTCTTTAAACATTCGAAGGCGACTAGAGTCATATTTTGTCCTTTTCTCGACTCTTAAAACATGAAAAGGTCAAGCTGTGTCCTAATGTCCTAAAAATTTATTCGGCCACGATAACATTTACCTGGTTAGATCTTGTTTGCGTTTAGTTTTGAGTAGGATCTCTTATCGTTAGTTTGTCTAGGATCTTTGTTTGATCATCCTGGTGGATCCTTCGATCCCGTCTCCTGTCCCAAGTGACCAAGGGTCTCCATCTTCTGCTGCCCCTGAGACACCGGTTTATGGCAACACTTTTCCTATCGTTCCAAGTGTCCAACCGTTGAACTCTTGTGCTCCAGAGGACGAGCTTTACGACTTGTTTTGGAACCCTGTTTGGGAGCCCTCTGAAGAGGATTTTCCCACTACTCCTGTTGGTGTTGCATCTTCGATGGCTTCTTCCGACATGGAGGATACATCACCTGTGTCAAGTGGGATGCCTCTCATGTCGAGTATTGATACTCCCATTGCGGCTACATCCCCAGTTATCTCTATGCCCTACACTGTCACGCCTCTCGGTATCACAGTGCCGACGCGCTATAGATCTCTAAGGGATGCTATGAACTCTGCGACTTCCTCTTCTATGTGGGATCAAAACATTGTCCCTACAACGGGACCATTTGTTTCCCAAACTGTTGTTACATCAGTTCCAAGCAATCCCACCGTCTGTGTCACGTCATCAACTCCAGTCGCTAGTGCCGTTACAGCATCTTCTGCTGTGACTTCCGCTGCCAGCCCATCTCGAGGCCCGGTACAAAGTGGTCCATCGACACATGCTGCTAGAGTTGCTCACCCCGCAAGTGGTGCCACGCCTCTCTCTAATGCTATTTTGGCAGGGGGGGCATATTCCCAATACTTGCATAATGTCCAAAACCCAGGCGGGCAAGGCCCCTATTATGATCCTGTCAATCATCATTTGTATATCTCCTTGCCAACTGAGCCCTATATTGAGGCTTCAGTTCCATTTAGTGTGGCTTGGGGTACCGCTAGATATGGTGGTGGCCAGTTCCGTCCAGGTCAAGGACAGCCGTCTCAAGGACCACCCTACCAGGGTCAACCATCCTACTCGCAGCCTAATCATGGGCAGCAGTATTATGGCCAGAACTACCCAGGTCAACCTGGAGGCTCGCAAGGACAACCTTTAGCCTCTAATGGTCCGTCTTATACATATCTTGGGCAACCTTCTAGAAACCCGGGACAACCTTACGGTCAGCAAGGTCAACTCGGAAACCAACAAGGCTACCCTTCTGGGGAAGGGGGCCAGCCTTACGCACAGCAAGGCCGGCCCACTGCTCAGCCCAATCAACCATCTGGTCTACAAGGACAACCTTCCGGCCAGGTGGCCCAACCTTCGCAAGGATATCTTTCTGGGGCGTCTCAACCATGCATGCAGATGGTTCCTACTTTACAGTTTCAACCCGGTTATCAATCCCAGAATCAAGGTGGGTACCAATCCCAACCTTCTCATTCAAGTGGGTATCAATCCCAGCCTCCTTATTCAAGTGGGTACCAATCCCAGCCTCCTTATTCAGGTGGGTACCAATCCCAGCCTCCTTATTCAGGTGGGTACCAATCCCAGCCTCCTTATTTAGGTGGGTACCAATCCCAACCTCCTTATTCAGGTGGGTATCAATCCCAGCCTCCTTATTCAGGTGGGTACCAATCCCAACCTCCTTATTCAGGTGGGTACCAATCCCAACCTTCTCATCAAATGTCGCCTGGTTCCCAGGCTCAATATGGATACCAGCAACCCCAGGGGCAAAATCAAATCACCCCGTATCAAAATTACCAACAGCCGCAGGCCAACCCTTATCAAAATTATCAACAACCTGCAGGGCAACATGGTAACCAATGGGGCGCTGGGGGGCAGAACCAGTATCAACCGTTCGGTTCCGGAAATAACCCTTATGGACAAAATTCTTCTAGATAAGGCCCTTTTGGACCTGGTCCATCGGGACAAGGCCAGTTGGGGCAACCAAGAACTGGATGGAATTCTGGCCCTACCTCATATCTAGGACAGATGTCCTTTAACCCGCAGCTACCATTTCTAGCGACGTTGGAACTACCCAATGTGTCGAAGTTAACAAATGATCCCATTTTGCATAATCCACATTGGCCACCAGTTCCAACTAAGATACCTAGCGACTGTCCCAAATTTGACGGCAAAGCCGGAGAGGACCCCCAAGCCCATGTAATGACATATCACTTATGGTGTTCATCTAATTCATGGCTTGATGATTCGATCCGACTTCGCCTCTTCCAAAGGACTCTCACTGGTTCTGCCGCTAAATGGTATATTGAATTGACCCGCGCATCATTTCAAGATTTTAATTCATTAGCTATGGCATTCCTTACTCACTTTCAGTTACCCATTCGGTACGAGACAGGGACCCATCTCCTTACGTCTCTTAAGCAGGATACAGCTACACATATCTCCGATCATATACATGAATGGAGAAGACGTCGTCGGTTGATCAAGTTTTGGATTCCTGATCAACTCCTCACCGACTGGTTCACGACTTCCTTTGTCCCTAATATTGCACGGGACATTGCTATGGGAGCGTGTGTGACTGAAGAGCAAGAAATCACGCATGCTTAGTACCTGGACTTAGTTTACTCTCAGTCAAGTACCTTGTGTGAGTATTTGCCGGACGCCCTGAGGCCCGGGACATCCAAGGCTCCGCCGAAGCCATCTGTCGATGGAGTTATTGGCTCTATGAAATTGGCCTCTAAAAAATCATCGTCAAACCCTGGGAAGCAAAAGTCAGGTGCTTCTAACGAAAACACTTCTCAGGGTGGTTCAAATTCTGGTACTACTTCCGAGGTCAACGCCGTCCAGTCCACCACGGTGGGTAAGGCCTCGAAAGGAAAGAAAAAGGGGAAAGGGAAAAATAAATCTGAGCAACCTAAATAGGAACCCTCCAAACCTCCAGCCAAGGAAGGAGCTAAGCGCAAACCCAAATATCCTTGCCTGATTTGTGAGGAGGATCACTATACTAAGGACTGCCCCAGGCGGTCTGAAGTTAGTCGTTTGTTAAAAGGCGCTCCTGGGGTCCCTGCGGTTCTTAAAGAGCCTTTTCCCTCTCAGCAGACTCAAATGGTGGCTGATCTGTCTTCTTCTCCCTTCGGTTCCCAAGTCTTCATGGCCGGATCTATTCCCGTTCATGTAACGACTCGAGCAAAGGAGTATCCTTCGTCTGCCGGGAAGGAGCCCGAGGTTCCCTCAAGTGCTCCTTCATCCAGCTCTGGTCCGCTCCATATTGAGAGACCAAGTACTGAGACGACCATCCGACCCCCTCCTAAAGGAGTACTCAGAAGATCTTCTTACAACCCAAATGCTCGTGCTACCCAGCACTATAGCATCGTTGAGGACTTACCGCAGGCTTCGTCGGCTATGTCTACCTTAGAAGTTCTCCAAAGCTGCCCCCCTCAGAGGAAGTCCCTGCTATCAGCCATCGGTGGCATTGACCCGGCAGATTCAGATCTGATTACGTTCGATCTCGAGAGCCATGTTCCTAGTCTGCCTCATCAGGTCGCTTTTCTTATCCAAGTCGTCATCAATTCCAAAATGATCCATCGTATAGTTATTGATGAGGGCGCATCGACTTGCATTATGTCTATTGCTTGTTGGAAAGTGATCGGGTCTCCAACTCTGAGCCAGTCCCCTACGACTTTGGAAGCTTTCGATGGGAGAGAATCCCGTCCTTATGGTATTCTTCAACAATTGCCCATCACCTTAGAAGGGAAAACTGTTGAAGTAGAAGCTGAGGTAGTTGACGTGAATCTCACATATAACCTCCTTCTGGGCCGGAGTTGGACGTATGCCATGCATGTCGTAGCTTCATCCCTCTTCCGTGTCATCTGTTTCCCTCATCAAGGGAAAATTGTCACAGTAGACCAGCTTTCCTTCTTTGCTTCCTCTTCTGAGGGAAATGTACCTTTCGTTGAACATACCTCCATTCCTTTTGAGAGTGTGGGAGCCAGGCTCTTCAAAGAACCCGCCCTTATGTGTGTTTTCTCCCTCCCACCTCCCAACCTCGCCTCTATCTCCATGATCTTGGTTTGTTCTGATCCTTGGGCCCTTCCCCCCATCGACCAGATAGAATCGTGGGGCGAGGAGATGCCGTTGAGTCCAGCCGAACTCAACTACATCGAAATTGTTGCTGCATCGGCCCCTCATGCTGAACCCGCTGCTTCAAGTGGGGCTCTTGACTCAGATGATCTTCCCCCCTGGTTTGGAGAATGCACCTCCTCGGATCCGTTGAAGGAAATATTTCCTTCCGACGAGGCCATTATAGAGACTATGTCTCTTGAAGAACGTCCGTGGTCCCATCTTCACCACCATTCCTCGTTTCTCCCTACCCTCCGGGAAACGTTGGCTTGTCTCAAGCAGTTTGCCCCATGTCTCCCTTCACAACCTCTTCAGACGCCCATCCAGATATATCAAACATCGTCTGAAGGGAATTTGGGGAACATCACGCAGACCCATCCCATCGACATCTCTGTCAAACCAGGGATCGCCGAGAACATTTATATAGGAGTCACTTGCACTCCTGAGGAGATTCAAATATATATCGCACTTTTTTGCGAATTTCGTGATGTTTTTGCGTGGTCCTACGAAGAGATGCCCGGCATCGATCCATCCATTGTGCTGCACGAGATACCTACGTATCCCGGGGCAAAACCTGTTCGTCAGCGTTTGCGTCCCGTGCACCCCCGTAAGGCGACAGCTATCAAAGTAGAAGTTGAAAAACTTCTTAAAGCTGGTTTTATCTATCCTATCCCACTTACAGATTGGGTCTCAAATATTGTCCCTGTGGATAAGAAGCAGGGTACCATTCGCGTCTGTGTCGATTATCACGACATTAATCGAGCCTGCCCAAAAGACAACTACCCCACACCTTTCATTGACCAACTCATTGATGAGTGTGCGGGTAGTGAAATATATTCGTTTATGGATGGCTTTTCTGGTTACAACCAGATTAATATCGCCCCCGCTGATCAACACAAGATGGCCTTTATCTGTCTGTGGGGTACTTTTGCTCACAAAAAGCTCCCCTTCGGTCTTAAGAATGCCGGCGCTACCTTCCAGCGTGCGATGTCTTATGCCTTCCACGATATCCGACACATCGTACAGCCTTATCTAGATGACCTTCCCGCTCATTCAGCTAAGCGCTCGGACCACCCATCGCATCTTCACGATATTTTTCTTCGCTGTCGACACTATAATATCCGACTAAACTCGCATAAATGTGTCTTCTACGTCGAATCTGGCCGACTTCTCGGGTTTATCGTCTCCCGAGAGGGCATCCGCTTGGATCCCCTTAAAGTCGAGGCAATTGTGAATCTTCCTCCCCTTGCTACTTTGCGGCAATTGCAGAGCCTGCAGGGTAAAGCTAATTTCTTAAGACGATTCATCCCAAACTATGCCGAAGTGGCAAAGGGTTTCACCCGGTTACTTAAGCGTGACACCCCATTTTGATGGGATGCCATAGCTGAGGAGTCTTTTGCACGTCTCAAAACTCTTCTAGTTTCCGCCCCTTTGTTCCAGCCTCCAAATTATCATCGTGACTATACACTATATTTGGCTGCTGCTGCCACCACCATCGGTATGGTTTTGGTACAAGATGACGACGATGGCATCGAACATGTTATTTACTACCTTAGTCGCAACTTATTAGATATGGAAACTCGATATGCTTACGTCAAGAAGTTGGCTCTCGCCGCTGTTTGTGCGGTTCAACGATTCCGTCACTATATTTTGTTGCGTACTACGACGGTGATCTCCGATTGCAACCCCATGACTTATATTCTATCACGACAATTGCTGGGGGGCAAATACTCAAAGTGGATCATCATCCTCCAAGAGTTTGACTTGGAATTTACTGCTGCCAAGTCTAAGAAATCACTTGTCTTCGCTGAACTGTTATGTTCCTTGCCATCCACTACTGCCTCCTCTCAGATAGAGGATTCTATTCCAGACAAAACTCTTTTCCTTATCAGCACCCTTGATCCTTGGTACGGTGACATTATTGTCTACTTGCAGACGTCCTCTTTCCATCCCGAGACCTCTAAGGATGCTCGTTGACGGATTCGACATCAAGCCCAACCATACCGCATCGTTGGGGACACCCTGTACCATCTCGGTGTTGATTCGGTTCTTCGTCTATGCTTAACCTTCGAAGAAGCCGAGAGAGTTCTAAATGACTGCCACTCTGGTGCTTGTAGCGGTCACATGTCTGGATATGCCACTGCACAGAAAATCCTCCGTGCTGGCTATTTCTGGCCTTCCATTTTCAAGGATTGCATTCTTGTTGTCCGTTCCTGCCATGAATGCCAGATTTACCAACGGAAGATGCGTGCACCCCCTGCCCCGCTACACCCCGTTGTAACTGTCGGCCCCTTTGCCAAATGGGGCATTGATTATGTGACCTGTAACCCTCGCTTGGCCGGGGGGCATGGATACATCATCGTTGCTATAGATTATTTTACGAAATGGGCCGAGGCGATGCCTACATTGTCAGAAGACAGTCACACCACGGCGCAGTTCTTGTCTAATCATGTTATTTCGCGGTTCGGAGTTCCACAAGCCATCATCACTGATCACGGAAAACATTTTCATAATCATATGATGGCCGAGTTAACAACCCAGCTAGGTCTTAGGCATGATAGTTTGACTTCGTACTATCCTTAGGCAAACGGTCAAGTGGAAGCCGTGAACAAAGTCTTGGTCACGATGCTTCAAAGAACTGTTGGCATGCACAAGTCTAGTTGGCATCTGATGTTGTTCTGCGCTTTGTGGGCCTACCGTACCTCCGTGAAGGACACCACCAGTTTCACTCCTTTTTAGTTAGTTTACGGACTGGAGGCGACCCTTCCCATTGAGTGTGAGATTCCTTCACTGAAATTAGCCGTCGAGTTACTCCCCGATACTACCCCTGTAGAAGAGCGGCTTCTTTACTTAGAACAGCTGGATGAGACTCGTCGTCTAGCCTCCCTAGCTATTGAAGCTCAAAAGAAGCGAGTGAAAACTCACTTCGATAACGCTGTTAACCCCCGCTCTTTCATCGAGGGAGATCTAGTACTGCTCTACGACAAAGCTAACGATAAGCTGGGAGCAAGAAAACTCGAGCCGATGTGGCATGGGCCCTATATTGTGAAAAGAGTTTTAAAAAAAGGTGCCTATGAGCTTATAGATTACGAAGGTAATCCTCTCGACAGACCCCGAAATGGGCTTTATCTCAAGAAATATTACGCCTGAGTCCAGGCACTCTCTCTTTTTGTACATGCGTATGCTTTCAGTAGTGTGTTGTGTGTGCGTGTTTATTTAGCTTTTATCTCAGTGTGTTGGCATGATTGCCGCTTATTGTGTCTTTTGCTTCTTGAACAGATGTATAGATCGCCTTACGTTGGTTTCGCTGATGGTGCTTCCCGCAGTACTCGCAATTTGTCATCTGCGGCATGGGTGATCTACGATCCTCATGGTGAGTTAGTAGATATTCAAGGGGTGTTTCTGGGTCGTACAATGAACAATGTGGCTGAATATAGTGCTGCAATTGAATTATTAGATGAGGCAATTAACCTCGGAATCCGCACATTGGTTGTAAACTTAGATTCTCAACTTGTAGTCCACTAGCTCAACAGACGATATTCCGTCAGAGATCATCGCATTTTAAGGTTGTATTTACGTGTTAAGTTATTGGAAAGAGATTTTGATTACATTACTTATCAACACATTCCAAGAAGACTTAATGCAGTAACCGATGCATTAGCTAACTATGTATTGGACAGACATTTGCATAATATGTAAATCAACATAATACAAGAAGCATAAAATACAATAAACCATAACCCATGTATATATATATATATATATACTATAATATATCGTGTGGCGCACTGAGGCGCTCAAAAAATAAATGTACATGTCTGGATAGAGTCTGTGTTCTCCGTACATCTGAGACACATGTCTCTCAAAAAATATGCAGGAAATAAAACCTAGGAGTCTAAGCACGGTGGTTCTCATGATAGCACATCACCGCTCGCACCAATCGTCTCAGCAGACGATCAAAGTGAGTCGGCACCCCCACTGTGTGCCTCTGATATGCAAAAGGTACATCGGCCAATCTGGCATAACCCGGAATCCCTTGGCCGAGCCCCTCGAGATTTTGTATCAGCTCCTCCCCCACGGTACCCACTGCCTGAGGGTCGGCTGCGGGTTGGCCTCTCCATGATGTAGGGGACAGGCTGGCTGGTCGCTCTGGGCCCACATCTGCATATGCATACAATGGTCATTAGAACAAGCATGTATTAAAAAAGAAAAAAAACATAAAAATACATAAAACATCAAAACAAGGAGTTCATACCTAACTCCTCCTCCCATTCCTCCCCCTCTCGTAATGGAAGGTCTAGGTCCCCCATGAAACTGGTTCCCACATAAGGCCAATCCTGGATCATGATCAGCTGTCGACGAAGCCATATGAAGAACTCGGGATGCCATGACATCTCCTGGCCTCCTCCTCCTCTGGGAATCAATGCTGCCCAGCGAGCCATTCTAGGCTCTTGTGGCAATGGATCTGCCACTACGGCTCTCTGGATCTGGAAAAGTGGTATTCGCTCCAGGAAGAATGATACCACGACCAAACCATATGCGAACTGTTTCACATCCGCACGCTTATAATTTGTGAGCTACCTTTTGATATTAGTGGTCACAGCTGCAGCCCAATTAAAGATGGTCGAGTTGAGGCATTCAGTCGCAAGTATCAGGTGGTTCTTGCTCGCCTCATGGGGCGCTTGTACCCCAGCTGCACGTGTGATGGTGAAAAGAATGGCCTTGAGAGTCAAATCCTGGATGGTGTTGATAGCCACCTTAGCACTCTGTTTCCCGAATTGTGCTTCTGGGCACACTCGAGCCTTTACTTCACCAACCTTCTCCCCAGAAGGTCTACTGCCAGTCAAAATGGGAACTACCCCTCTCTGTGACAGTCCGGTGATGAAGTATACATCGGATACCTCAAGCTCTAAGGTCTGGTTTTGTAGACGAAATACTTAGTCATCCACATCCCAAGCATCAATGATGAACTATAGCAACTCAGGTTGCGACCGCATATATGATGTAAGGAAGAACTTTTGAGGCCACAATCCCTCAGAGCGTTCATGCACCCTTCATCCTCAATTTCCAAAGCATCCACAACATCATGTTCTCTTTCTTTCCATTCTACTACCATTTTGACTTGTTTCCTGCACCCACAAGGATAAATATACCATCATTAGGACATTGGTAAAAGTATGAACCAGGAGAAATTCAAATAGAATGGGTAAATTTATGCAAAAATTTGGGTCGCACGGTTAGCGCGACTGTTTTTAAAACAGTCGTGCTAATGGCATGGCACCCTTGGGTAATTCCCCTCTACGGATAGAGGCGATCCCTACTAGCCCAGAACGGGTCTAGCAACAATCAAACAATGCTATCACGTAAGTTTCTAATTGCAAATAAAAGGTAGGTGATGAAGACCTACTTGAGTTCCAACACTTTTGTTTGTAGAAGAGACGTCGCCCACGTTCCTTTGCCTTGGCCGGTCACAATCCTCCACTATCCTCGTGAATGGACACCTGCACAAAAAGAGAACAACACAAACATAAGCGTGAAATCTAATATATGCAATTATACATCAGTCAGGAAGGACATAATTCAACATTAATCATCACAATAATGAGAATGGAACCATAATGATAGTCATCTATTATTAATAATCAACAAAGGAGAATACAACCAGCGTCCTGACGTCAAGTCCTCCTTTGGCTGGGTGCTCAACTACACAAGTCTTACAAAGCTTGAAGGGATGAGAGACAAGCCTCTCTCTCTTTGGTGACAAGATCTCCTTACTTAGGTAAAGCCTTATGGACACAAAGAAGGCTCTTGCAACTCTAATCTCTTGATATCTTCCTTTCAGCACAAGTATTGCCACTAGACAGAACTAGCTTGCTCAAGCCATGGAGACAAGCCTTTATAGAGGAAAAGGAAGAGATAAGATCAATCACAACAATAATGGATTTGGCTTCATCACTTGGAAACTTCTATAGAATGGTGGCAAACTATTTCCCATTCAAGGAGATTCGAAGCCAAACCATCCTCACTTAACTTGGATTTAGTTGGTGAATGAGTTGGATAGAACTCTCGGAGGTTGATTAGTTCAAAACTTTGCCCAAAAAGGTTGGCGCGATTGTGACTCTGGGACAGAGCGCTAATGGCGCACCCCTTTAATAGGATTTTCCCTATTGGCGCGGGCATAACACAGTGGACCAGCGCTAATGTAAAAAGGGTTTTTTTTAAGGGAAAAGAGCAGGAGATGTCTTTAGGGCATATGCAGCTCATGTTCAGAGGTGAATGATGCAAGTGGTTTCAAGTCTTGTCACTTCTCACAAGTCCCGGAATGAGTCCTCCAAAGTGTAGGAGAGGGGTAACTGGGACGGTGACAAATGGTGACAAATTACTGTGTAACAACCCATCAAGATTTCCTCTAGCCAGTATTCATTGGGAAGGGCATAAATACAAATCCAGATAGGGTCAACCAGAAATTTCTTAGTTTCCTGATTATAACGCGGAGTCCAGATTCTAAGAAAGAGCCTTTCCATGCCCATGAAATATGGATTTCCTTTGATGAATCTTGATCTATTTTTGGAATCATGATTGTCGTTACGCCAAAACCCATAGGTGTTAGTAAACAGGCGCATCACCAGAATTAACGGATCCATGATAGGTGGTTAAGCACATGTCACGAAACACATGGGAGCACTTGTTTATTGAATTTACAACAATCTCTCCCCACCTCGAGCTAGGTGTGATTCAAACTCGAGACATTTACCTATGATACCACTTGTTGGAATCACGCTCGTTGTTACAACAAAACCCGTAGGTGTTATTAAATGGATGCATCACGAGAGTTAATGGATCCATGAGAGGTGGTTAAGCACATGTCACAAAACACACGGGAGCGTTGGTTTATCCAATGACGGGGTTTTGTGGTTTCAAAATTTGGGGATCCGATATTTTGAGGTTCTAAAGTCTCGAAGTTCCAAAGTTTTGATATTCAACCTGCTTCCTTGGTTCCATGCTATCTCGAGTTTCCTTTAAATAAAGCTCTAATATTCTGACCTTCCGACTTCCTGAGATTCCAACCCTCTGAGGTCCCAAAACTCCGACCCTTCAAAGTTCCAAAGTTTCGAAATTCAGTTTGCTTCCCTGGTTCCTAACTTCTAAAATTTGGCCTGCTCCTAAGAACTTCAAGACCCTTACTTCTACTATCAATAAATTTTGAACCCGAGATCCATTTATAAAGTTTCACATATTGTTGGAAACATTTTTCAAAGCACTTTCCAGTGTATAAGGTCCTATGCACTCCTTGAGTTGATTTTCTACCTGAAACATGGCTGTAAAATCTTTGTCATTCTTTGCACCTTGACTCTTCTTCTTGTGCCTGGAATCCTGGACTCCTCGACCAACACAATCATATTTTTATGGCTTCTCCAATAGGCTGCTACTGTGATGATTCTCTACAGATCACTGTAACACCATGGGACTACTCCTAATCTTGATACACCAATCACATCAATGCTAGCAATTACTGTTGTCACAACTAGCCTAATGGACATCAATGTTGTCTTGCCTAACATCATGCTACCACATACATCCACGCTAATCAGGTTGACATCAATGTCAACACACTTGCTAACTGTCAGGAAATGCTAACTTCCCAATTTGATCTCCCAACATGACTGTTGACATCAATTCCAACACACTTAATGCCACTAGTCAGATAGACAATGCGAAAGGTCCAACGTTTATCCTTTAGATTGGAGAAAATTACAATGAAGAAGCCTTTGGCACCTATTTGTAGCTTGACAAGGCCTTTGGGCTTCGATTTATTATTTATCCTTGATATGAGTGTTTTTTCTGTCATCCAGGTTTCGAGGAATTTACATATGAGTGCATTGTAATGCAAGTGGGTAATATGATCCAATATTGAATCTGATTTAACCTCATATTGAAGGTTTTGGGCAGCTCAATGGAGGCATCGATTTTTCCTTTTCCTTTGCCAAGCTGCACCCAGCACTGAGCAAGGCCATTGGCTGACCTTTCCGACTGGAAAAGGCTTCACCTATTGTCACAATATGGTAGGTGGGGTTTGGCTCCCCTCTTCCTAAGGAGGACACCATCCTTTGGACTATGCTCACTTACTGGAAGGAAAATGTTGCTAAATTGAAAGAGAGTGATGTTAAGAGGTGTGAGAATATCCTCTAATAGTAGGAATAATTCATTTGTGCACAAACCCTTATATGCAAAAAAAAAAAAAAAAAAAAACTACAAATATCCCATCTATATAACAAGTAATGTTAATATTCATTATTTAATATAAACATTATAAAATTTAATTATTGTAAAACAAAACTAAATACTTAATTCATTTTTTTAACAAAAGCATTAAAATAAATATTATACTTATTAAAACCTAAATAAATAAAATAAAGTGTTTAATTAAAACTAAATATAAAACTTAAAATTTTTATTAAATAAATCAAATATTATTATTAAACCTCATACTTACAACATCATGTTAAAACATAATAAAAAAATATTAATATTATTAAACTTAATAATAAAAGCTAATATTAAAATATAAAATGTAACATCAAACCTATAATAAATATGCACAACAAATTTCCACACATTAAACAAATAAAATAGTTGAAACTTAATAACTTCAAAAATAGATAGAATTCTAACATAGATGCTTATTGAAATGCCTTTTTTAAATGTAAAGGTAACGTTTTAAGATCTTCTTTCTTATTACTCGTTGCGGCAGCCAGAACAGGGACTATAGTAATTGATATGATGCTCACTAATATTAATTTGAGTTTGGTTATTAAGACTTGCAACATATTTTTTTATAGCCAATGTTTTTTTGCTATATTATTTGTCCTCTTCCCGAGGTGAGGAGGCCATAGCCATTTGTTATTTTTATGTGTTTCCTTTGCATTTTCAATTGTGAAATTGATGTTGGCATTAACTCATTTCGATTAAACGTTTGGGTTATTTAGTTTCTTAGTTATATATATATATATATATATATATATATATATATATATATATATATGTTTGGGTTATTTAGTTTTTTAGTAATATATATGTTAGGCGATACGCACACTGCATGCAACCAGACCAGATACAACCAGACAAGATACCACATGGCTACACATGGCTATTGCATGTACTATGTCTGTGATACATGGTTAGCGGTTCTTCAACTATGGTCCTTGTCCTTCATTGAAAGGTACCTCTTACTTCTTTTGTATGAAGGGTACCTCTTACTTCTTTTGTTGGCTTTTGTTGTTGTTAGCTTTTACTAGTTATGATGTGGGATGTAGGATATTCATAGAGACCGAGATGTTAGCTAATGATGTGGGATATTCACAGAGACGGGATATTCGCAGAGACCGGTAGTGGAAGATGGGCGAGAAATTGAAAGGTACCTCATACTTCTTTTGTTGGCTTTTGTTGTTCCTGTCTTTTGCTAGCTATGATGTGGGATATTCATAGAGACCGATAGCGGAAGATTAGCTATGATGTGGGATATTCACAAAGATAGGTAGCGAAAGATGGGTGAGAAAGGACAGGGAAGAGGTTGTTGTAGCCCAGATAGATTCATTCATTCGTCGGTCAAGAACACAAGAATGTCCGTAAAGACAGGTCCTAGAGACTTATGCCCGAGCCACATTACCCTTCTCTTAAAAGCACCGACCGGGACCTTGGCCAATGTGGACAAGCTACTTCGTTCCTTACTTTTGACTTGATTACCGATTTCACCCTTTACTTACTACCTCTTCACCCAATGAAGTCTATCCCTTACTATCACTGAAGTTGGGAATAGTAGTATCATAGGCACTATGGACATGAACCTTTCACCCCTGCCTTCCATTTCTTTCTTGGACCAACCGGGAGTAATTCTCCTAGCTTGGCAGTAATGAAAAGCAAGTAAAAGTGAGCAAGCATGCGCTCAGCCTAAAAGCCATTGATCCCATCAAGCTGTAGTAGCCAGCCTGGACCATCAAGCTGTAGCAGCTAGCCCAGACCATCAATCCGAGCAATCGTAGTTTTTTTATCCTCCCTAGATGCCTATGTGAGACATGTTAAAAAGCCATTCTAAAAAGGGAAAAAGTGACTTTCATTGTGAAGTTGGGGTTCCACATATCAGGTCAAAAAGGTGCATTTACAACATGCTCAAATGGCTATGGAACTGGTTTATATCTAATATGGTGCACCATCATTCAAGGTCAAAGTTGTAGCTTCTATAAAGGAAGGTGGGTTGTAGGGGTAATAGTTAAGGTGAATAAGAAGGGGCGTAGCGGCACGTGAGCCTTAGTGGCCAGGTTCAAGATAGCTATTATGCTCCACGACAACGCTAGCACCGTCTCTTGTTTCCCACGTCTCGATAGGAGGTTAACACAAGTCCTAGAGTGTCACACCCCTACACTGGCAGCACTCTTCCAACTGCACTATAGCGAGGTGTGGCACCACTGACCCTTTTCTTTTCACCAATACTCACGGTCATGGACTACGCCTAACATTCGTACTTAGCTTATTTCTTCATTAACAAGTATTAAGTTATCCTTTATACACGATGAAACCCATAAACATTCATCACAACAACATTAACATGTATAAATGCACAATAGTATAAAGGGAGGGGAAACTCCTCGATGTGATTCTGCCCATATATCAATATATGTAAATCTTCAACTTTCAAAGTACAAGTTAAATCTTGGAGGAAAACCCAAATTTACACAGCCAAATTTTACAATCATTGGCAAACTCGGTTGCCCAGCTCGTCGACACCTCCGAACGGTCACAGCATGTTTTTCCCAACTCTCCATTTACTCTTGAATGCGTTTGTTCAGCTCGCCAAACAAACCATGTCATTTTCCCAACTCGGGTGCACTCCTCGTGTCTATGTCACCCAACTTGGGCACCCCTCGCACACCTCATTGCACCTTCATTCACCAAACTCCACCTCCGTTTTGTTTAACTGGTCGGTGGGCACACCTCCATGTCACCTCGCACGAACCGTTCACCAGAACTGGGCGTGCCCTCCACGGGTCGCCCGTTCACCTGGTCGCACCTTCATTCGGCAGGCACTCATCGTGCAGCCCTGACCGAACACATCCTCGCTTGGCACATTTCACCCGGCCACCCGACATTCACCCGGCGCCCAACTTGGGTCACCCTTCGTTCATGTTCAGTCCGCCTAGTTCACCTGTCATGCGGGTTCCCCACCCTGCCTTAGCCGCAGAACCGCAGAAACACTTCGCACTTCGCACTTGATTGTTCGTCGTTCAAGTGATGCCTCTCCACCACTTCACCTTTGCCTATATGTATGCCCGCTTGCTCCACCGTTAGGGCATCCAGCTGACCTACCATCTTAACATAATTGTCAGCCTGTTCATTTGCGTTAGCTCGTCGGACCACACGTTATGAAGTGTGGCCACCCCCCACCAACTCATCGGCCCGTCCATGGGACTTCCCAACCACCACAACTCTCGCCCATCGATCAAGTCGGACTGTGGGCTTGAGCTACCCGCTCGCCCACAATAAGTCTGCAACTTTGGCATTCTTACACACTTGCCTGCTCGGCCATCTCATCTGCAGCTCACTCGCTCGTCATGCCTTTGCCAACCGTAGCTCGTTCGTCTGTTGTTCAGCTCGCCTAGTAGGTCGCATGTGCTTCCGTCTATCGTGACAACCACAGGGCGTTACATCCTCCCCCACCAGAATTCATTGTCATCCTCAGCAATCTAGCCATCTACCGTAGCTACCATCCAACGTCTCATAATCCATCAGAACATTCATATCCCTGATCCATGATATCAACTAGTCCATACATCGCAAACATCCCTGCAACATATGAAAAACGACCATCTCCACCACGTGTCATCCCATCATGCGAACTGCTGCCATGATACTCCAACATAATGCTAACACATCTCTGCACACTGATGTCCCTGATGACTCGAACTAGTCGGGTAGCTAATCCAACTGTTGTGCTCAAACCATAAGAATGTGCATCCTTATGTCATCATCAGTCTTTTCTCATACTTTCGTCACAATCCCAAAATCATCAAGAATCTGCTCCAAACCCATGCTCAGGTCCATGGAATCTCCATCCCATCTGCAGCATGTCATGATGCTAATGCCAAACCATTCCTGCATCATCTACCTGTCATGCCTGCTCAACTGTTTAAAATACTCATTGCCATGAGTAGCTAAAAATGAACCCCATCTTCTAAGTCATCTAAGAAGATGTGGAGGGAGCAAAGCCTAAAGGCTCTCCCTCACTAATCAGCTCAATCCACTTGCATGGATCTTCCACCTCCATCCTCTGAAGATACGCATCCCGATCCTCCACTTGTATATTCGGCCTCATATAATCCTCATCATCGTCATCGTCATCCTCAACTTCCTCCATCCTCCTAGACAAATCCAAGATACTATCGGACAATGTTTTGATAACTTGTGACTGTTCCACAAGCTTTGCCTCAGCAATAGACATCCACTTACATACCTCATCCATGCGCTTCTTGTCCTCCATCTGCATCATTGCTAACTTACACTCAAGTCTCGTTACTCCAATGGTTGGAACACCAATGGGTACATCTTCCCTTCCATCATAAATGCATAGATTCTTCAAATGTGGCACTATCATCGCATCATAGTGTTTCAAAAACTCCATTCCCAGTACAACTTCGTAGTCGTCAATCCGCACTATAGTGAAGTCAACTTTCTCGATCCACTCACCTAGTGTTGTGTCCACCTTTTCAGGCACACCAATCACTGAATCAGGAGGAGAATTCACCGTCTTAATCTATGCCTGAATCGGTACAAATTTCAGCCCAATCCTTCTCGCAACATCTTCACTCATGAAGTTGTGAGTAGCCCCACTATCCACCATAGTGAGTACAACAACCTTCATCCGAACATATTCCAAATTGTTCCTTCCGTGATCTCTTCATGAGACCGCTTCCGTAGCAACTGCAGCTCCAAGAATCTGCATCACCCCCACATAAGTTTCTTCTTTCTTCGCATTAGACTATGCTATCGCAACCACTTTTGGCCTTGAAGGACAATTCTTCATCGTATGTGGTTCCACACATATCCAACACTTCAGTGGCTTCTTCGTCTTCGAATTGTCATTTGATTTCGAAGCATCATATTTCATAGTTTTCTCCTTCGACTTATCGGACTTCTTCTTTTTCTCATCAGAAGTTTCGTCATGATGCTCCACCAAATGATCTACAGCCGCAAAAGCTTCTTCAAGTGTCTTTATATTCTGCCTATTCACTTCATTGCATGCCCAAGGTTTCATCCCTATAACAAAGTTGAATACCTTGTCTCTCTCTGCCATGTCAAGAAGTTCCACAACTGCACTTGCATACTCTCGCTGATATGCCTGCAGACTTCCTGTTTGCTTCATATACTTTATCTTCATCCTTGCTTCCCATGTTTCATCCTGAGGACTGAAGTGGGCCTACAAAGCTTTCTTCATGTCTTCCCATGAATTTATGTTGTCAGCACTGCCATTGGCAATTTGATCCATCCTTCTTTGCCCCCACATATTAGCATATTTCTTCAAGAACTGAGCAGCCACTTTCACCTTAGTCTCCTCATCAGGTAAGCCCATGCGTTCCAACTATTTCTCCATGTCCCACAGAAATTTACCAAGAGTCTTTGCATTCCTTGTACCATCATAAGATTATGGTCCCTTGACTTTCAAATGAGACACTCCTCCACCTGAGTTATGTCTCACATCCTTCTTCAACACTGGGATCTCATCCTTTGCTTCGTCAATAGATTGCTGCAATTCCAAGATTTTTTCCAAACACTGGTCTCTTGCTTTCCCAATCTCTTTGACTTCCTCTTCTAATTGCATATACTTCCATTCTGAATATTCGTATCGGTCTCTAACTTCATCGAATTCTTCCTTCATCTTTGCATTACCTTCTTCATCCTTCATGATCTTGGCCAATTTCAAAGTCCAATCAGAATCCAATTCTTCCATCCTTTCCAATACCCTGTTCATGAAAGCTTCACTCATGTTTTGACTAGACTCCCTTTTCATAGCCTAAGGTTCACCTTCCATCTCAGCCATCAGCTTCCTTCTTTGTGATCTAATATAGACCATTCACCATTCACCTTAATCACCCTGATATACCACCTGTCACTTGCAAAATTTGAACTTCAAGTCTTCAGTCTTCTCGTAGAATCAGCTCCTTGATTCAGTTCACATGCTTTGATACCACTTGTCAAGCCCCTACATTGGCGGTACTCTTCCAACTGCACTATAGCGAGGTGCATCACAACTGACCCTTTTCTTTTCACTAATACTCACGATCATGGACTACGCCTAAAATTCGTACTTAGTTTATTTCTTCATTACCAAGTATTAAGTTATACTTTATACATGATGAAACCCAAAAATATTCATCACAATAGCATTAACATGTATAAATGCACAACAGTATAAAGGGAGGGGAAACTCCCCGATGTGAGTCTGCCCATATATCAATATATATAAATCTTCAACTTTCAAAGTACAAGTTAAATCTTGGAGGAAACCCCAAATTTACACTTAGCCAAATTTTACATTCATCGGCAAACTTGGTTGCCCAGCTCATTCGCACCTCCGAATGGTCGCTGCACATTCTGCCCAACTCCCATTTACTCCCGAACACGTTTTTTCAGCTTGTCGAATGAGCTGTGTCGTTTGCCCAACTCCGGTGCGCTGCCCATGTCCGTGTCACCCAACTTGGGCGCCCTCCGCATGCCTTGTCACACCTTTTTTCACCAAACTCCACCTCTGTTTCGTTCAACCGGTCAGTGGGCACACCTTCCTGTCACCTCGCATGAACTGTTCACCTGAACTGGTCGCACCCTCCGTGGGTCACCCATTCACCTGGTCACACCTTCGTTCAACGGGCACTCGTCATGCAGCCTTTCCCGAACTCGTCCAAATTCCCGACACGTTTCACCCGGCGACCCGACGTTCACCCGGCACCCAACCTGGGTCGCCCTCTATTCACGTTCTATCTGCCTGGTTCACCCGTCGTGTGGTGCATCCTCCCTGCCTTAGCCGCAGAACCACAGAAACACTTCACACTTCGCACTTGATTGTTCATCGTTCAAGTGATGCCTCTCCACCACTTCGCCTTCGCCTATATGTATGCCCACTCGCTCCATCGTTTGGGCATTCGGAAAACCTACCATCCTAACATAACTGTCGGCCTGTTCATTTGCGTTAGCTCGTCGACCCACGCATTATGATGTGTGGCTGCCCCCCACCAACTCGTCAGTCTATGCATGGGACCGCCCAACCGCCATGACTCTCGCCCATCACTCAAGTCAGCCTGTGGGATTGAGCTACCTGCTCGCCCACTCACCCATCTCATCTGCAGCGCGCTCACTCGTCATGCCTTTGCCAACCGTAGCTCGTCTGTTAGTCGTTCAGCTCGCCCAGCGGGTCGCCCGTGCCACCAATCCATCGTGACAACTGCAGGGCGTTACATAGAGTGTGGAGAGGGGGTACGTAGGCTACATGCAAGTCCTAGAGTGTGGAAAGGCAATACGTGGGCTACATGCAAGCCTTGCATGCCCATTTCCAAGTTTCCTTTCCTATATTTAATTTAATTTATATCTATTTTTTTAATAATTTTTCTATATCAATGGCTCTGCAAATTTAATATAAAACATTATTCCACCTTTTCATGCAACATGTTTATACGTTCACATATGTATAAACTATATCTTCTTGTTCTTAATTATGCTAAAACTCTGAATCAAGGCCACCATCAAGGTATGAGTTGGGTGAATTACGCTGAAACTGTGAATCAAGGCCACCATTAAGGTAAAGGCTACCACCAAGATAAGCGTGGGGTGAATTAGAGAAGATTTGTTCATTTTATAAAGGTGTTTGCTAGCTAAGAAGCCTATATGAGCTTTCGCAAGGATGTTTGTTGGTGCTCGTCATCCCTATCGTTTCTCTTGCTAGTTGGGGGGATACGCCCTAGCGCTTATGGACTACTACCTTGTCCCGTACTGATATTTATGGGCTGATAAGACCTATCGCTTAAGCTATAAGATGATAATATAATCCTTATCCCCTACTGATATTCAGGTGGGGTGATTGTGGAATGCGATGAATCATATTGTGGAGTTGTGTTTGAAAGGAAGGGGAACTTGCTTCCAAAGGTGAGATAAGAATGTGTTAAGAATCACGCTAGCCTTCATTCTTTGCCTATGGGGGCAAGTACAACCTCTCTTGAAACTTCCTATGATACTTCCTATGATAGGATTTCATCCTTTCCGTGCGAGCAATCACGGCAAGTGAGAAAGACTGAGCTTCCTCCCTTAAACATTCCACACCTCGCTCATCAAAATTATTCATCTATCCAATATGTGGGGCCTTAGATTGACTATAGTTATGCGGGATGCACTAATGCCCTAAATTGTTAAAAGTGGCAATAAATTATATATTCCCGCATCTCTCAGTTGGACAACCTCGACAACAAAATTTTCAATGAATTTTCATGGGAGCCACATTGCGCCTAATAGCTGAAACCTCTTCTTGCCACTTGCATCCTCATGCAACGCACGTATTTTCACCTACATGGGCCACTTGTGGATGCAAGCCACTTGTTTTTTTTTTCATGCCTGCCACTCATTAATGAAATTTTCATGCTCACCACTCGTTAATGAAATATAGGGATATATCTGTCTTAATGATATCTTAGACATTAAATTCTTAATAACTAATGGTAACATTATGCTGATATTCTGTGAGTTATTTTTTCTTTTATTATGTGGATATGCTAGGAGTTCATGTTGTTATTATTATACTGGCAGGAGTGTGTAAAATCTATCCATAAATAATCCTCATTTCTGAAGACACTCGCTTTCATTGCTTAGTTAGCGCCATGGTCTACTAAGAAATAGATTGAACATGAAAGGCTTATCAATCTTAAAACACTAATCCATCTCGGGCCTGCTTAGAACAATGGGGTTCCCCTTCTTTGACATTTGATGAAACTTGTTTGAATTATTATGCTCTTCAGAAGGTTGAAGCTACTACATCCTAGTAGTATATTGGACTCGGAGACCAACTGTAGCAGCTTTTTCACTAACCAAGACACTTCACTCAAAGCTTTTTCGCTAACCAAGACACTAGTAGAACCTTCGAATTTGAACCCGAGTTAAACGATATTATAGTGGTTGGCCTTTGTCTACCCTGAAAGAGCTAGTCAGGTCCTGAAGGGTGGGGTCCTGATCGACTCTTGACCTGAATTTGGTCATTCTAGCCAGGTGTTTATCTTGAAGGGGTGAATTCTAGGTAAAATACTTTTACCGAAAGGGGCCTTGTCCTGAAGGGTCGATATCCTTTGATGCTGATAAGCATTCTATCTATCTATAATTACATGGAATGAAGAGCGTTCTGCGAAAGCCTACTTGTATAACATATATCTTGATGAACTATTTATTCCCCAATAACCAGCCTCGAAAGAAGATACACTAGAAGAATTGATCGAAAGGAATTGATTTCCAAGCATAGTGGTTGGGCCTTTGCATTTGGATTGAGACTGATCACTTGAAGTTGGGGAAATATTGAAAGACTAATGGGATTGCACACTATTGTTTCTGAATATTTCAAGATGGATCATAGGAAATTAATGATGGTATCTACATATTTCAAGATGGATCATAGGAAACTAATGATGGTATATGTAGATACAAGCTGATAAAACTCTTGATCAACTTGTATTATAATAATGTGATCAGTAGTTTTAACTTCACTAAATGCCACTGACATTAGTAATATTATGCATTATAAAGCTACTAATTACTTTCACTAATTATGGAGGTCTTCATGTCACTTGCAAAATCATGATATGCTTTTGTTGTATATAATTTGAATTTTTATAAAAGTCACTTTCTTTTCATGCCAATATCTACAATCCATTTCTAATTTTCATTTTTATTTATCATGTTATGCTAACGATGATTAACCTATGGATTCTGCTAGGCATGGTCGCTTCATCTGTGCAATATTAATGTTCGTTTCTCACATGAAAATACATTGATGGACTGGTCACAGTATCTTGACGTACATTGGAGAACTGATTCAAGATACTTAATGATGAAACTCCACAGTCTTTAGGCACTTCAGTGGTCGTAACAATTAGCTTTAAGTGGAGATAGTTCTTGGCTTTTTCTTTATTCAGGACTTCGTCTAAGTTTTGTCCCGAGCATTTTAACCTCACCTCTGCTCCTGCTACCTTCCCTATGGGTGCCACTCCCTTTGATACTTGAGTAAAAATAAAAAAATCACATAATTTAAACTTAATCCACTCGTGCCTATTCAACATCACATTATTTAAACTTAATCCACTGATGCCTCTTCAACGGAGGTTGTTTAACTCCTTCTATAGTTGCTGAAGAAAGCACAACAATTTCGCTTCTACATTCTCTTTCTGGTCAAACCAAAGACGGGAGTCTCAAGACATGTATATGCTGAAAAGAGCAAAAAATGTGAAGGCTTATGGTGTTTATTGCCAAAATTTATGTTCCTGTCATGTGGCTGATTCTAACAGCTTGTTATCTGAATGGAAGAGCTGAAATGAAGTGTTGCCAATTGCAGACATGATTACTTCTATATCAACCATTTTATTCACCCGAAATGTCTGACAAGCACATGATGTTCTAGTTTAATGCTTCTGATAAGCTTCTTCTAATACGATCATTGTACTTGCTAGGCCATGGATGAGAGCCCTCTCTACCAGCTGAACAAAATCCTTCTCACACCCCTTTGCCTTAACTTCGAAGTCAACATGCTCAACAACTTGCTCCCTCCCTATTCCTCCCCTCAAAGTAGAAACTCGCTTTCATGCAACCCTCCTTATTTAAATATGGTAGAGTGACTTACATATTTAAATGTAAATACATAAGGATCTCCCAATCTCCCATATAATATATATATTTCTAAATACATATAGATCACACGGATCAATTAAATATGGTTTAAAAAAATGAATGGAAGGTAAGTATTCATATATTGTTGCAAATTAAATATATAGAATTCTATCATGGATGTTTATTGAAACACCTTTTTAAAATACAAAAGTAAATTTCTAAGATTTCTTTCATAGCAAGTTACTTAGATATTTATACATTCTAAATATATATGGATATCTTTAAAAAAAATGAATTCAATGTAACTATTCATATAGGTCAATATGTAATAAATCTTTGGATATTTATATGTATATAAATATGAATCATCCAAATCGTCAATATCTAATAAATGTTTGGATATTCATGTCACGGTTTTACGACGTGCCTCCGGTTCTCCTTTCTGGTGATTCTACTGCCATGTAAGCTCTTTTCAGAGCTGCCATTGAGGCAGAAAGGGCACGTGAAATAGCCGCCCTGGATCCGAATTGGCATGCTTTGGTGGAAGAGATGATTCACCCCTCACGTCAGGCTACTCCCCATCCAGATGGCCCAATGCTGGCAGCTGACAAAAAAGCATTTCATGCTAAGAAATCTTGGAACCTGGTCAAAATAACTCCTCCTCCAAAGGTGGTTTCTGTCTCAAGTGTGACCCTATCCGATCGTATAGACAATCTTCAAAGGCTTGCTCTTATTGGAAAGTGGCAATTTCTGGAGATGACAGAGGAGGAAATGAGAACGTGGCTGTCATCTAAATGGACTCCTCTGATTGGATACACTCCAGTCATATCCCGACTGATGAAAGATTGGTTTTCATTTCATTTCTTGAAAGCAACATATCTTGAAATGTTCCTCAATAAACCATGGATTTATGGTAGGAGTTTCTTATTTTTATCTCGATGGTACATGGGTTTCGACCCTCTTAAAAACACTCCATCGAATTGTATGATTTGGGTCAAGTTACCCAACCTACCGCTAGAGTTATGGTCTGTCGAAATCCTCATGGATATTGGAAACTCTGTTGGTAAAGCCATTTATGTTGATCCATGGGTCAGGGGAGAGAAAGATAAAAGGATAGCATAGATACTGATAGAAAAAACCCTTCAAAGGTGGTTATCCGGAGCACATTGAGATCCCATGGGAAGGAACCACGATATGTCAAAGACTCGACTTCTGGGGCATCCCTTTTCGATGCTCTCTCTGTCATCGAACTGGCCATCTCATTAATAATTGCAGGATGTGTTTTAATCGGAAAATAAAGCGTCGACCTATCTTCAGAGGAAGATCGTCTGCTGCGGAATCCTTGTCAGAAGACACATGCATCTTTCACAAGCAGTCTCATAAACATGAAAAGTCCTCCTGCCACTCACAGTTCTTTTCTTATGATCCATCGGACGAGCCACTTTCCCCGGTCATAGACTGTCCTCCCATTCCTGAGCCTAAAGATGATTCCCCGGTACCCTCTCCATCTCCCTTGAAGAAAGGTGATTTTGTGGTTGGGACTCATCCCATTTTGCTAAGTTCAATGACGCCTTCATCGGTCACCCCACCAGCTAGCCAGCACAGAGGAAAGGATCCCATGCCTTCTCTTGCCCCTTTCAACTCACTGACAAAATCCCTGGTGAATAAATTGGATAGTGATATCAAAAACCTTCTCCAGAGAAATCCCTCTATTCTTGAACCTTTAACCATACACAAACCCTCCTTTCCCTCCATCAGCCCAAATTCTGCAAAGAATATCATTGTCCGGAAAAAACATAGAGGGGGATCCCGTCATTTTAGGGGCAGAACAATCGTTGCAGAATGTGGTATTACGAATCTCTCTTTGTTTGAAGTTCCAATCACTGACTCCACTGCCTCCCAGCCTCTTAGAGCATGTATGACTGGTCAGCCTTCAACATGACCTTCTTAACCTCTATAAACATCAGGGGGTTGGGCGCATCCCCAAAATTCTTGGCGCTCAAGGAGATTTTCCAAACAGCTCAGTCTCATATCATCTTCATACAGGAAACAATGCACTCTAGTAAGGCTGCAATAGCTTTCTTCAGAAGAATGCTCCCGTCCTGGTATATGGTCGCATCAGATGCTGATGGTTTATCAGGGGGTCTGGCAGTCTTATGGGACCCGTCATGGGTAAAAGCAAGAGCCTATAAATGTTGTGCAGGAATCCTTATCTTAGCTTCGGTCAGAGGTCAACCCAAGATTTTACACGTACTAAACATATATGCGCCATACAGGAACAAATCTTCCTTTTGGGATTCGTTGTTTGCATCGAACATTCTTGACATAGAATCCTTGTTGATAGCCGGGGATTTAAATGTCACTTCAAATTCTAATGAATGTTGGGGCCTATGCAGGAATCATGACTCTATTGCAGATAGGTTACGCCTGGAGTTTCTAAATAGAAATTTGATCGATGTTATACCCCAAAAGATGTCTCCAACTTGGGACAATAGCAGGTCTAACATGGCTTACATCGCAAAAAGGCTCGATCGGTTCATCATTAATGCCAGCATTATTGAGGAATGGGGAATGCCAGTTGCTTGCACCGGAAGTGAATATACTTATGATCACCGTCCCATCCATCTTTACTGGAGGCAAACGGAATCTAGACTTGGCTATTCCTTTAAATTCAACAGAATTCATCTGTTTGACCAATCTTTCATCGACCTCATAACAAAAAAATGGGACGATCTAAAGAAATCGGAAAGCACTCCTTTCACGACCTTTCGTGAAAAAATACAGTCCTTGAGAGAGGTGGAAAAAGACTGGATTATCAAGAAAAGGAAACAGGACAAACAGGAGCTTGAGGATATAAAAAAGGAGCTAGTTTTCTTATCTGCTACAGTTCATTCTGACGGTATGTCTTTTGAACAAAAAAATCATCTCAGATCACTGGAGAAGAAGAAGCAAGGGTTGCTGCAAAAGGAAGAATTTGCATCGAGACTTAAAAGCAGGGCGGTCTGGCTCAAGGAGGGCAATAGAAATACTAAGTTTTTCCACAATTTTGCAAATGCAAGAAGACGGTTGAATTCGATATGGAAGATTCAAGATGGTAAAGGGGGCTTCTTATATTCTCAACATGGTATCTCGTCGGAAGCCACAAGGTTTTTTCAGGAGCAATACAAGTGGCGAACAATTCAGATCGATGATGTCTTTCGAATGATTGAACATGTTCCTGTTACTGTTATGTTTGATGAAGCAGCAAATGTGGATTTCTTCAAACCCATCTCGGAGTTGGAATTACAGGATGCCATCAAGAAATTTAACAAGGACAAAAGTCCTGGGCCGAATGGATGGCCCATTGAATTTTTCCAACACTTCTATGATTTATTCAAGGATGATTTGCTAGGGATGGTCGATGCCTCTTGCATGTCAGGGAATATAAATAGCGCTCTTACAGCTACTTTTATAGCGCTCACCCCCAAAAAGGACCTGCCTGAATCTTTTGCGGATTTTAGGCCAATAGCATTATGCAACATTCTGTTCAAAATCATATCTAAAATCATTGCTGAGAGAATGAAATCGGTCCTAAACTCCTTCATCACCAGGGATCAGCATGCATTTTTAAAGGACAAGAATATTATTGATGTTGTTGCATCCACACAGGAATGCTTATTCTCAGTCTTATTGAAAAACACAGACACAGCCATTCTAAAAATTGATTTGGAAAAGGCATACGATTGTGTAGATTGGGGCTTCCTTCGTATCCTCCTCGCAAAAATTGGGCTGACCCCCATCAAGATATGTAAGAATATCTCTTTGTCCCATAACTTGTTTGTCGATGATATTCTTTTATTTGCCATGCTTTGCAAATCGAGCTAGCTATGCCTCAATGAAATATTTCATATGTTTCAATCGACATCGGGCCTCATTATTAACAAAGACAAATCTATGTTATATCATAATGAATCAAATGAGGAATTAGCTCTTTGGATTGCAACTCTTTTTGGTATCAACCTCACTCCAATCAAAGACGGGTTTAAGTATTTGGGCTTTTTCCTCAAGCCAAAGGGGAACCATAAATTGGATTGGACATGGTTGCTTGATTGCTTTTACAAAAAAAATCTCACGATGGGAGATGCGGTTTTTATCTTTGGGTGGCAGAGTTATCCTTGTTCAGTCTGTCCTATCACAACTTGCGGTGTATTGGGCACACCTTTATTTCCTTCCCTCTTCTATTATCAACAAAATGGTTTCTTTATCTGCAAACTTCCTATGGGGCGGCACATCTCATTTTTCCAAGATGCACTTAGTTAAGATGGATACAATCTCTAGACCAAAGAGATCTGGCGGATGGGGATTGCTTCATATGAGTTTTTTTGGTAAGGCTCTACTGTGTAATTCTCTAAACCGTGGTATCTTCGGTACGGGCAAATGGAGCTCCATCATCAATAAAAAATACCTGAAAGGTAAGCCTCTGGTATACTGGTATCGAAAGAAATCACTGGGCTCATAAGGGGGATCTGCTATATGGCTTGGCTTTAGAAAGATACAGGAGTTGTTTTTTGATTTCCTTAGATGGCGCATTAACACAGGCTCCTCTATACTTATTGGCTTGGAACCCACTGTTCTCGGACTGGAAGATTCTCTCTCTCCTGACCTCATTTCCTTCCTGCACTCACGAGGTTTATTCACATGGAACAAGCTAATTCACACATTGTCCTCATCGATGCCTGTTTGGAAGACAGCCGATGAACTCAATCTGCCTCCCACACTGTGTCATCTATGGGTTTCAACGTTAAAGGTTTTTGATGTAAAAGGAATTAAACAGTCTGGGACCAATGATGTTTTGGTATGGTCGAAGTCGTGCTCCACTCAGCCAGTCTCTGTAAAATATCTATATGCAGCTGCCTCGTCAACGCTACAGCCGCTCCCTATGCCCTTGTTTCCTTCGAAGTTCTGGAAATCTTCATGTCCGCTCAAGGCTATTTTATTTTCCTGGTTGGTTTTCTCCAATAGGAACCTTTCATGGGAGGTTCTACAGAGAAAAGGTTGGACGGGTCCTCGAAGATGTGTCATGTGCTGTCAAGCACCTGAAACAAACATCCATATGTTTTTTCAATGTCCGGCATCGGCCAAAATATGGTATGAACTTTCCTTAACTTATGGTTTTCCTCATCTAATTTTCTCCTCTGTACAGGTTGCTTTCAAGTGGTGGAGTGAACAGGTTCCAGCTTGGAGATCGATATTTATCCTTACCTGCTGGTTTCTCTGGAAGTGGAGAAATGCACGCATTTTCCAGGAGTCAAACGCTCCTATTGATTCGGTGCTGGTCTTCATAACAGCATTCGCTGCGCCGAACTGACATGTTGTTTCCTCTTTTTCGGTCATGCTTAAATCTATGTGGTTTTCTTCATCTTGTTAAAGTTATGGATGGACATTGTGAACATGTTTATGGTTTTTTTTTTGTATGGTCTGTGACCTCTTTATGGTTTCAGTTTTTGGCTTATTATAGACTTAAAGGCAACGCCTCTATTGTCATCAGAAATAGGTTATGACTGGTTTAATATGGCCTTTCATATTACAACTCATTATATTTCTTTAATATAATATATCTGTTGATTTTCTCTCTGAAAAAAAAAAAAATATATACATATAAATTACCCAAATCAAGTAAAATATTATGGAGAGAAAATTATTTCAATATAATTATTTAGATAACAAAAGATATTATATACACAACAACGTATTTTTCAACCTACTTTATATCAAAAGGACGAGTACGTAATAAAAAACTAATGAAGGACGAGTATTAAATTCATCAAAATTATACGCCTTAAACAAATCCAATGACGGACCGATATTAACTTCAAATTATATACAGAATTAAAATAATTGCTTATTGAAACGCCTTTTTTAAATGGAGAAGTGACGTTCAAGATCTCCTTTCTTATTTTAAATTTTGGAATAAACTTATATAACACATATCGCAGGCTACATTAATATATAAAACATCTTTGGATATTGTTGTTTAGATGGATACAGGTTTTCCTGATCAATTAGACCATGTTTACAGAAAATTAATTCAATTTAATTATTTATATCAAATAATTTTATTTAAATATTTGTTTTGATATTTATATCACATATATTTCTTCAATTTAAGTTAATATGTATTAAATCTTTTGATATTTATATGTACATCAATATGATAGTTCTTAATTTATTTATTGGTAAATATGTACGCTTTGTGGCTGGCTCGTCTTTGAAAGTAGAAGTGAGAACTTTATTCATAAGTTGTTGACAATGTAAAATTACGATAATCAATATGTGTGGAATTGTAGTTTCATGAATGCACCAATAATATAGTTCAATTATTGGAATTTATACTTGGTTAAATCTAATGGATGACAAATATTGTTTCATTGCATTAATGGAATTATAGTTTCATATATATTGATAGCCAAAAATTATAATAAAATTAGCAAAAAATTATGGCAAAATTATTAGGCTCAACCATGGTGGGTGAAACCAATGTTTTCATGAACTTGTGTTCAAGACTGTCGTCCTTGATAATGAATTCTAGCTTTTTTAAAGCTTCCATGAAAACAGAGTCTTCGACCTTGTTATAGAAACCACCACCATCTTTTAGTTGATGTCGGATTTACAAGTGAATTGTCATGATAACTACATTACCCATTATTGGATTTTTACACTTACTTAGTTGGGAGTTGGGAATAGTTCACTTGGACTAATCTCTATTTTAAAATCTACCCTAAAACTACTAAAAATAATAACAATCAATAAAAAAAAATTTACTAAACTTGAAATTTTAATATAACAAAAAACCTAACACGGTCAACTATATAGTTATTCTCACTATTAGAAATAGGAGTTGTCTATAATGCGACTTTTTGGAGATTCCGGTGACGGAATCCAGCGGAAGAAATGAGGTTAAATCTTGATTTTTAGCAGTTAAAATGGTTTTTTAACTGCATATTTGGATTCAGCACCCTAAAAAACCCCTGGGACCCTTTGATTGTGCAGAAACTAGCTATCAAACTTGGGATTCCAATAAATTGCTGCCAGATTTTGACCGAAAAAATCAGCCAAAAAACTTTCAAAAAATCTCATTATAGACAACTACTTAAAAATATTAGCAGTTACCCTTACCATAATTACATCCATCAGCCATTACCCTTACTCACACTTACATTCATCCCTGAATTAGCCAAAGCTTTGAGGGCATCTGTATTTGCTTCGAAAATCCTCGAATTCCGGATGTTGTTTTTCATCAAAGTTACCACCTGGTTTGCACAGGTGCTCCACCTCTCTATCGGTATCCATAAACTGTTACCCTACTAAAATCAAATCTTCTGCCAAAAATATAGAAAGAACGCATTATCAATTGTTTAGATTTGGACAACCGTTTTTCATTCAATGCTTTATGAATCGTTTGGATTTTTGACACCATTGTCATTCATTCAATGCTATCCAACTGTAATAGTCGAGTAGTATATCAGAAGTTTTAAGACCTTCCATTACCCTTTAATCATGATAATATTGATGGTATCAATTAATAAATGCATAAATGCAGTAGTCTAACGATTATGTTTTTTAAGGAAATTTTAATTATATTTCTTTAAAATTTAGAAATTCAATTAAAAGCTGTCAAATTTTATAAGTAGGTGTTTTAGTAGTTTTTTATGGTGTTGAATCCATTTCCACCATCAAAAACATGATTCAAATATTATTTCTTCAAAATCACTTGAATTTTTTTGTCAAAATTCTGACCACTTTTGACTTTTTTTTTTGTCAAAATTCTGACCACTTTTGACCGTCGGCGATTTCTCCACCTCCATAAAAAACTCTTAATAAATAACATAGTAAATTTTTAATCAAACTTAATAAATATCTATTTGTCTTTAATTATAATAATTCACAATATGTATTTATTTTTAATGAAATTTATGATAAATAATAATATGTATTTATCTTTAATCATGATAAGTGATTATTAATAAAATGTATAATAATTTTTTAATTAAATATAATAAATATATATTTATTATATGATGTAGATATGCTAAAAAAAAGTGGTGTGAATTCCATTTATTAATATAATGGCTTACCAGAAATATCTTAATCTTTAACATTTAAATAATTTAATCAAGTTTTAAACAACTAAAATAATATTATTTATATATCTTTATAATATTATTAATCATTTTTGGATTATTTTTTAGTTGATTTTTTTAATTTAATTTTATTAATTAAATTTAGGGATTGAAATAAGATTTTAATATTATATAAATTAAGATTTATTAGGGTTATAAAAGGTTAAATAAATAAATTATTATTATTGTTTATAATATTTTCATAAAAATAATAAAATTTTAAATTATTTATTTACTTTAATTTTTTTGGATTCAAATCTTTTCTCTGCCCTAGTCAAATTGGTTGTTATTAGCTAATCGCTGGTTAGCAGCTCCTTTCATCTATTTATTTCATTGCCGGGATCTGCAGCTCCCTTCATCTATTTATCTCATTGCCAGGATCTGGTTCCTCGTCTTATCCTGAAAATGAACTACACTACCTAACTGGTTTGAAATGTGTCAATAAAATATATTTTATGTGATTTTTTTTTCCAAAAAAATACTATTAATAATTAAAATTCACTCTATTAGCTAATTATTTTTTTATATATCCCGATTTTAAGTATGAGTTAAACTGCAAACATCCGTTAACATGTTAACCCTGTAAACCAAAGTGACTATTCACCGAGAAATGCACGACACAGAATTTATGATCTGCATCTATGTTCAAAGTACCGTTGCATCTTCTTTTAATGGTTTATTTATATCATACCTACTTCTGAGAATTCTACAATTTATTGCACTCGCCTCGAAAGACTATTACATAACAAAAACTCTGGGATGGGCATACAAAAAAGATAGTCTGGCCTTATATTGCAGGAACTAGATATCGATATCGGCTCAGGCATGGGAATATATCAAAAATAGTGAGGACTTCTCTGGTATTAAATGCCGGAGAACACGATGGCCCACTACATACCAATAATCCTTGACCCATTCCTTTAGCTGTCCTTTCCCCGGCCCATCACTCCCCATGCAAGTCAGAAGGAAAGTTCTTCACGGGAAGGTATTGGTCAACAGATAAATGGAGCCACCATTAATATTTTTGCAACGATGAAAAAAATTGTAATTTTGTTATGGATATCTTGGTTGGAAATTGACAACTAATTATGTAAATTTGGGTAAAATGTATTTAGTTATTAACAAGTTCTTTTTATAATATAGTAGAAGACTCATATGAAATTGATAAATGCTCGAACTATTGTAGAGAGAATCATTTATTGATTGAATAGAGATTCCAATCCCTTGCCCGGTGGATGTTTGTTTGACACTCTGTCATGGTTTTACCACCCAAATCCTGAGTTATTACTTATGTGGCTGTATTCAGTTTCTTGTCGGTTTCATGTCTTTCTTGTTTTGTAACTTACCACGTAAATCCTAAGTTATTACTTGTGTGGTTGTATTCAATTTCCTGTCTTTTTCATTTCTTTCTTGTTTTGTAACCTCCATAAACTACAATTGGTATCAGAACGAGATTAAACGCAGTGAGCCAAAGATGTCAAACTTATACCACAATGGTCGAGCCTAACGCTGTTGGAGAGAGGATAAACGCACTGTGTGTTGAAGCCTGTTGCTGGCGAGAGAGGTCTGACGCTACCACTGGAAAAAAGGACGCCGTTGTGTGTGATTTGTAGAGTCTGTCCGAAGCTAATTTGCAACGCCTGTCTGGAGCTGCCAGTTGAGGGAAGTCGTTGTGCATGCATAGAGGTCATGGCCATTGCCTGCAACGCTGGATAGCCAAATTAGCCACCAAAAGTTCATGGTTGAACGAATCACTCGCAGATTCCCTGAGAAAGGCATAGCCACATATTTTTCCCCCGCTAGTTGAAGAAAACGGGAAGAGGAGGTTGTTGTTGTCAAGAAAGGAAGTCCGCGCAGAAAGTTTTTTTTGCAAACTATTGTGGAAAACTAGTTGAAATTGCAGCACTGTTTCTATGGAGTTCGATAATTTTTTTATAGATTTTTTTTTTTTTTTATAAAAATCATTTTCCCGAAATTTTTTAATTTGGGCAAAAACTAGTGGATTTTTTTTTTCCAGAATTTAGTTTTTTTTTCTCTAATGAAGACAACAAAATCCAGAAAATTGAAATCAAAATCAGATTTTTCCTTGAAGGGGAGATTCATAACTCTATTTTGAATAAATCTATGAGAAAGATAAACAAAATTTAGAAAATTGAAATCTGGATCGGAGCTTTTTTGAAGTGGAGATTAAGAAATTTGTAAACAGGGTCCAAGCTCAAATTATTAGAAGAAAACTCGTAAACTTTTAGAAAGGATTTGTTTTTTAAGAAGGAAACTTAGCTTAGAAACCCTAGGAGGAAAAATGGCCAAGATGTCGAATGCAAAGTTCGAGGTGGAGAAATTCACCGACAAGAGCAACTTTGCTCTTTGGAAACTGAAAGTTAGGGATTTGCTGGTGCAACAAGGGTTGCACAAGGCATTGGACAGGGCAAATAAGAAACCTGCAAGCATGACTGATTCGGACTAGGAGGACTTGGATGCCCGAGCTCTCAGTACTATCAGGTTATGCCTCATGGATGAAGTTCTCTTCAACATTGTTTAAAAGAGTACAACATCAGGTTTATGGGAAAAATTGGAAAAACTATATGTGACAAAGTCGTTAACAAATATAATTTATTTGAAAAGACAACTGTACAGTCTTCGAATGAAGGAGGGTTCAAAAGTTGCAGAATATTTGAATGTTTTTAATACACGTATATGCCAATTAACAGATATGGAAGTTAAAATTCAGGAAAAAAAACAAAGCTATAACCTTGTTGTGTTCTCTGCCCGAATCATGGGATCACTTCGTAACTTCAATCAGTTTGAGCACTGCTGAATCTTTGAAATTTGAATCAGTTGTGGGAGCTCTCTTGTCTGAAAAAGTACGAAGGAAATCCAGTAATGAAACCGCTGCATCAGAAGCCATGATAGCTAGAGGACGGTCAAAGGAAAGAGGAGAAAAAACAAGGCGGTCTTCCAGATCTAAATCAAAGGGAAAGAAGTGTAAGGCAAAATGTTGGTACTGCAATAAAATTGGACACTTAAAGAAAGACTGTTGGAAACGAAAAGAATCTGATAACCTGAAGAAGGAAGCAAATCAGGTTGATTCAGGTATGATAGACGAAGTTTTATCTACTAAAGAATTATGTATGATAGATGAAACTTCACCTGTATGTAATGTCTCTCAGGGTTTAAAAAGCTAGCTGTTAGACTCCGGTGCTTCTCATCACATGTATCCACATAGAAATTGGTTTACTTCATATGAAAATGTAAATGGTAGTTCTGTGTTTATGGGTAATAATGTATCATGTCAGACTGTTGGGATGGGAAATATCAGGATTAAAATGTATGATAACATAGTTAGAACATTAACTAGTGTTGTACATGTACCTGTTTTGAAGAAAAATTTGATTTCTTTGGGAGTGTTGGATTCAGATGGTTATAAATTTACAAAACAAAATGGAGTGCTGAAAGTATTTGAAGGTGCCCTAGTTGTTATGAAAGTAGAAAAGGTCAGAAATCTTTACAGACTCAAAGGAAGTACTCAGGTCAGTAAAGTAACGATTGTGTCATAAAAAGAAGAAGAAGGTACTCGCCTATGGCATCAACGATTGGGTCACATGAGCGAGAAAGGTCTTCGAGTACTAATGAAATGTAAATCACTTCCTAATTTGAAATCTTTGAAGTTGGATTTCTGTAAACATTGTGTGTATGGAAAACAGTGTAAACATAGATTTAAAATTGATAATCATAATAGTAAAGATATTTTAGACTATACTCATTCTGATCTATGGGGACCATCTCCTATTGTATCATATGGAGGTGGTCTATATTTTTTAACGTTTATTGATGGTTTCTCCCATAAAGTTTGGGTCTTTATGCTAAAAAAGAACGCTAATGTATTTAATATCTTTAAACAATTTAAAGCAATGGTAGAGAAAAGAACAGGAAAATCAATTAAATGTTTAAGAACAGACAATGGTGGTGAATTCACTTCAATAGAATTTTAACAATATTGTAAGGATGAAGGAATTGTTAGACACACAACTACTATTTATACTCCTCAGCAAATGGTGTTGCTGAACGTATGAATCAGACTCTTATGGATAGAGCCAGAAGCATGATCAGTAATGCTAACTTGCAAAAAGATTTGTGGGCAGAAGCAGTATCCACTGCTTGTTATTTAGTTAACAGATCACCTTCAGTAGCAATTAATTGTAAAATTCCTGAAGAGGTTTGGATAGGTTAGTCTTGTGATTATTCACATTTAAGGATATTTGGTTGTGATGCGTATTCTCTTATTTTTAAAAATCAACGTTCAACATTAGATCCAAAATCGAAATGTTATGTCTTTGTTGGGTATGACTATGCAGTGAAAGGATACAAGTTGTGGGATCATACATTGCGGAAGATAGTCATTAGTAGAGATGTAACATTTGGTGAATCTTCTCTTTTAAAATCAAATGTTGAAAGAATTGAACAGGAATAGGTGTCGCCAAATCAACAAGTTCAATTGGAGGCTAGATTTTTTGGTGATAGTCAAAAGGAAGAAGAGAATTTTGGAGAAAAAGTTGTTGAAGATACAAGGAAGTTGTTGAAGTTTTTGAACCAGTTCAAGTTTCTGAACGAGTTCAGCAACTAGTCACTCTAATAAGGTCTACAAGGGAAAGAAAAAACTCCCAAAAGGTATAAAGATTTTTCTTCATCTTTTTCTTTGATTGCTGAAGATGGGGAACCTTCTTATTATCAGGAAGCAGTAGATGATACAGATAGTGGAAAATGGAAAATGGCTAAGGAAGAAGAAATGGATTCCTTAGCCAAGAACAATACTTGGGATCTTGTAGAACTTCCTAAAGGGAGAAGTGTTGTTGAATGCAAATGGGTCTTCAAACTGAAATGGAAAGTTGATGGAAGTATTGAAAGGTATAATGCGAGACTGGTAGCAAAAGGGTATTCTCTGGTTGAAGGTATCGACTTTCATGAGATTTTGTCATCAGTTGTAAAACTTGTTTCTATTTGTATTGTGTTGGCAGTAACTGCATTATTTAACCTTGAGTTAGAACAGTTAGATGTTAAAACAACTTTTCCACATGGTGATTTGAATGAAGAGTTATATATGGAACAACCAAAAGGTTTTGTATAAGGTCGCAGCAAAAGATTAGTTTGCAAGGTCAAGAAATCATTGTATGGTTTGAGGCAGTCTCCCAGACAATGGTACAAGAAGTTTGATTCCTTCATGGTGAGCCAAAACTTTATTAGAAGTGAGTATGATCATTGTGTATACTTCAAAAGTTTCAATGGCATATTCATTATCTTAGCTTTGTATGTTGACAATATGCTTCTTGCAAGCAAAAGCATGGAAGAGACCAACAGGTTAAAGGCTCAGCTTTCTAGGATGTTTGATATGAAGGATCGTGGATCAGCCAAATATATCCTGGGCATGGAGATACACAGAGACAGGAAAAATGGTAAGCTTTGGTTATCACATCAGAAGTATGTGGGGAAAGTACTTGAAAAGTTCTGTATGAACAATGTGAAACCTGTTAATGTTCCATTAGCTTCCCATTTTAAGCTTTTTTGGTTTTGAGTCTTAGAACTGATGAAGAAAAGCAATATATGTCTCGCATACCATATGCAAACGTTGTAGGAAACTTAATGTATGCGATGGTATCTACAAGACCTGATATTTCGCATGCACTTGGAGTTGTAAGTAGGTTCATGGCAAATCCAGGTGAAGAACATTGGCGAGCAGTGAAATGGGTGCTTCGATATCTAAGAGGAACAAGTGACCATTGCATCATCTTTAATGGTAGTGAAGGATCACTTTGCGAATATGTAGATTCTGATTATGCAGGTAATTTGGACAAAAGAATATCTACTACAAGTTATTTCTTTACTCTTGCAGGTGGAAAAATTAGTTGGATGTCAAAGCTTCAAGAAACAATTGTATTTTTCACTACCAAAGCAGAATATATAGCTGCTTCAGATGCCAGTAAAGAAGCAATCTGGTTAAAGGGTCTACTTGATGAGATTGGAAGGACGCAGGAGAAAGTAAATGTACTTTGTGACAGTCAGAGTTCTATTCACTTGGATACAAATCTTGCTTATCACAACAGAACTAAGCACATTGATGTAAGGTATCATTTTCTGAGACATGTGATCGATGGCGGAAAATTAGCTCTTCAAAAGGTCCATACACGAGAGAATTGTGGAGACATATTCACAAAGCCAGTTATAGTAGAGAAGTTGCGATGGTGTTTAACTTCTCTTGGCTTGCAAAAAGATGATGAATGGGCATGGGCAAGGGATTAGGAAAATTGTTGTCCAAGTGGAGTTTGTTGGAAATTGACAACTAATTATGTAAATTTGGGTAAAATGTATTTAGTTATTAACAAGTTAGTTTTATACCGAAACATCGGTTATGTAACTGAGGAAGCTCATATAAAATTGATGAATGCCCGAACTATTGTAGGGAGAATCATTTATTGATTGAATAGAGATTCCAATCCCTTTCCCCGTGGATGTTTCCTTGACACTCTGTTAGGGTTTTACCACATAAATCCTGAGTTATTACTTGTGTGGCTGTATTCAATTCCCTGTCGGTTTCATTTCTTTCTTGTTTTGTAATCTCCATAAACTACGTATCCAAGCGTTCTTGGAAAGTGGGCCATCAGCTGGGATCACCCACATTTAATAGTTAAGCATTCCCACCCAGTTTTGATATATTCCCATATACATATCCAAATCCTGCACTTTAAGGCTAAACTATCTATTTTGTGTGGGGAAAAGTAGAATTTTTATGCAAACTCCCAAAGGGCATTGTTTGCAAAATCAACTCTATAGTTTCAGGCTTGCTATGGGAAGGTAAACAAACAGATTGTAAATTTCATTTTTTCAGCATGGAGATGCTTAATTAACTTGTTAATCAAGGCAGCTAGGGCCTTAAAGACACTGCTTCTTTCAATATGGGTATGTTTCTAAAAAAAAATTGGATGGCCTTTGGCATCGCATCATCACAGCTAAATATATCCTCATAAGTTGGCTTAGTGTAGGCGCACTTGACCTCCTAACATCTCCCTATATTCACGCAGCCTCCTTCTGACCAAGCAATGGTTTTTTTGGTATTTGAGATGGTAATTTTTCTCGGGATTTATCCCTGAAATTGGCCTGGCATCTCTCTTTGGCATGACAGGTTCGCTTATGTTATCTCCTACATTCATTATTTTTATGCACAATCAGGGTATTTTTGTGATTAAAGACATTCCTTTGTGATTAAATGCATTGCCAATGCCTCTCTTTCCTCTCCTTTATTCACACACTCGAAATATGCACATAAGCTTGAGATGCCAGAACATCTAGTTCAAGAATGGAAGGTATATATTTCCAACCTTAAACTCTCCCGGATTGTCCTCTTTCCTAAGGAAGACAAATTAGTCTGGTATAGAGGCTCACATCACGGAAAGGTAATTGTTCATGAGGCATATCAGTTAATCACACAACCATCTAGACCGATATTGTATCTGTCTTAGCTTGCGTGGTTTTGGAAATGGAATTTTCCACCTAAAATCAAGTGCTTTTCTTGGTGGGTGGTAACAACCGAATTCCGATTTGGGAAATCCTATGCAAGAGGGCCTATCAGGGCCCACGTAGATGTAGTCTTTGTCAAACAGAGAAGACATCAATCATCTTTTTAACTATTGTCCCTTTGCCTCATGGGTCTGGACTTTGGGTGCCTAACTTGTTAAACTCTCAAGGTAATTGTATCGCTTAAACATTGTTTCCTACCATGATAGGTGGACAGTGGATCATAAAATCTATTGTGCATTGGCTTTCTTTATCATTTGGGGTATTTGGCGGACTGGGAATGCTATTATCTTCAAACAAGTGAAGCCTGATTCTGGAGGACCATCAATAGAATTTTATCTTTCTACATGGAGTATTTCTCATCTTTGTCAACAAATCCTAAATGTCCACTTAGATTGAATGACTAGTTCAACACTCCATAACTAAAACTAAAACAACCAACTCATCCAACATGTAGAGGAAAAGAAATATATATATATATATATATATATATTTTAATTCGCATAAATTTGTTAATAACACACATGTTTGTTTTTAAATACTATGAAAACATTGAAACTCGCCCACGTTGAGAAATGTGCATCCCTTCAATTGATATGTTTTAAAAGGAATTATGTAGCACTATTACCTTATTTTAAGGGTAGAGCACCTATTTTCCTCTCCATGGCATAGACCTCTAGACTCACTCTCTTCATGCAAAACCACCTAATAGTGCTTGGAATGCCAAATGCAGATGAAAGACCCCACATAGAAGGCATGTTTTGTGGTTGGAGGCCTTTGCTTACAACACCTAAGGTCTAGAAGGTTCGTTCTCCTTGTAAGGCCATTGCTTTCCTTTTTTACCATGGTTTTTACCCCTAGACCTTTCATTATATTCCAAAACAATTTAATGGCCACCGTGTTGTAACTTAGAGGCCAAATATACTATGAAAAGGTCCTAAGTGGTGTTTTAATGATGTTTCACAATGCTTGACATTGAGAAGCTTTGTTAAAAGATCAAGGCCCTTGTTATCTTTTCTTGATCATTGCCAAGATCCAAAGACCCATCAATGTTATTGGAAACTCCATATTATCCTCTAGCAAACTACTCACATTCTAAAGATCACCAAAGTAAAGAATGTTTTGTGGGTTTAGGTGTTTTTTATTGTGACATACCCCTACGTTAGGCACAGTTGAAATCCATGTTCTTTGCAAAATGCAACCTGTAATATAATTCTTTAAAATCAAATAATTCAAGCAACTATCCATGATAGACACACGCTCATGCAAACAAATAGAAAATGCTAAATATATGAAATTCAAATAATCATAACAATACACAACATTAAAAAAATGATAACCATTTAAAAAGAACACAATATCATATGTTACCCATTACCTGTGGCTGATATCCATAGGATACATTTTTTTTTCCTAGATGGTCCTCAACTAGTAGCCAAAAACCCCTTGGAACCACCATATAGCTCGATGTGCCACTATCTTTGCCACTTGAGCTAGCCATGTGGTCCATCAACCATCTATTATGATCATATGTTTGAAAGTAGGCCTCCAACCCCATAGGTATGGCTTTACATTATGTAGTTGGGTAAGTTTGTTTACTTATCATGGACATTTTTGGGCATGGATTGGTGGGGCGATTCAACAGAAAGAGTGGGCTTGGTTTGTATTATTGTCTCCTTTGTCCAATTTGATTGTTAACCTTATCTCCTCATCCAAATAGGATCTCCTCTATTGTCTACTAGCTTTATGGGTGGCACTACATAGGAAACATTTATCTTGGTTACGTGGTCCCGCTTCCTGACACCATATACATCATTTTGATCTGCTCACTATAACCCCATTCACTATATTTCCCATTCGGGTCCACATTTTTCCATTGAGTCCACAAGGAATTAGCCTCCCCTTCCTCTTATCAACATCTTGGGTCGGGCTTGGAACGATGTCCTGGAGGTTGATGCAATGAAAAGAAAAGAAAAAACTCAAATTGACCACTCTCAACAGAAAAAGCACAAATTGACCACTCTCAATAGGAAAGGTACCACAAAATGCAAAAGATGGTCAAGGGCATACAAATTTAGCACGTGGGCAAAAGCCAGACATGAGCTCTACCCCTTTCACTATGTCCATCACCTTAGTTCCTAGGGTCCCTCATATTGACCCATCATTCAATTGCAAATAGGAGTTTATTATTGAGGTTGAAAATCCTGCAACTATTGCTTATTTTGCCAAAATAAATTGACCCTCTTGGATGAGAAAATACATAAAAATGTTTGTTTCTTGGATTGTAATGTAGTTGTGCCATGTGAATTAATGTGTTCGTAAACTATTTTAGTTAAAATTATGAAAATAAATTAATTATATTTATAGTATTTTGTGTTATGGATTTTAAAAGTTTATAAATATTGTATTAAATTTAAAATAAAAAATTTTAGTTATAAAAAATTCAATATTTTTTATAAAAATATAAAATATTTGCTAAAAAAATATTATGTGAAATAATAAAATGATAATATATTAAATTTAAGATTAGACTCATATTCAACTATAACAAGTTGTTATAAAAGGATAATATATTAAAATTTGAGATGAATATGAGTAGACTCATATTCAACTATAACCACTTATAATAAGATGTAGTTTGAAAAATGACGTATAAGAAGATGCAATTAAAAAAAATGAGTAAAGATGTTAAAATGGAAATAAAAGGTAGCAAAATTGGATATTATGGCAAAATAAAAAGCTTATAAGGATATGAAAATGGATATTGGTTGGGTTCTAAGAGGATGTTAAACTGCAACAAGGACATAGAAAAATGAAATGAGGAGAGGACGCTAAATTGCAACAAGGACATAGATAAATGAAATGAGGACTCACGATATTTTAAGGCCACGTAATCAAGGTATTATTGGGACACTCTAGTTATGCAAATGAGATGCTAACAATGTTTATTTTCATCATGTGCTAATTGTAATGAAAAGTTTGAAAAACAACAATATATGGATTAAAAGGAATTATTGGATATATATATGTATAACTAACTAGGATATAACATTAAAAGATGAATGATAAGAAATCAAATTATCCTTTTGAATATATAATTGTTATTTATGGAAAAAAAAAATTTCTCGGTAAAACTAGCTAGCCCGTTATATTATATTTACAGTAAAATGTTTACAAGCAGTGAAGCAGGACTTCCATGGCCGCCAGTGGCCCCTTGGGTGACTTAGCTTTGACTCAAAAAGCTCCCACGCAGGGGTAGCATCAACAACACTTCCAAAATTCTCCCAAAAAGACTGACTGAGGCAGGAAACCAATTCAATTTGCCCATCAACAGACCCAGACATATTGAATTAAACATAAGCATGCCCGCCCATGCAGGGGCGTTCTTCATAACCAGACTGAGGACTGATACAAACAAGACAGATTGAGACAAAACACGACCAAAACAAACTGGACAAAATGCGAAACTGTAAGTGAACATACATAATGCTAACCCGTACCCATTGACCACAACAAACAAAATCCTAGACCCGAGCTGAGTGGAAACGGCAGGTGCTGGAGCGCACGTAGGAAGGTCAGTCAGCGTCAGGAATTTTCTCCTCCACAATGGTGCACCATCCCTGACCCTCAGGGATTCCTTCCCACATGGCAGCCCATTTGTCCTGTGCTGAGCCTTGAGATTCATTCACCTGGGGGAGAGAGGGGGTGGCCATAATCTCCTTCCCTGAGGTACCCTCCCCACTTGATGGAGGCAGCACAGGGCCCGCCTTTCCAGAGCCCTCTGGGGGTGGTTCCTCCATTCCTGGAGGCGTCTCTCCTTCATCCCCTTCCAGAGCTTGAGTAAAAAGCACTGAAACATGAGCATTAATTCCTGGATTATCCTTGGATTTGCCCAGGGTGAACACCACAGAGCCAAATGCCGAGAGGGCTGGCTCCCCTTCGCTCGCGTTGCCAACCTCCATGTATTGCCCAGCCTGGAGTGTCTTGACCCCCGCCCTCCTATAGCAATAGCAGCAGCAGCAATGGTGGTGCTCCCTCTCTGCCGGTGGGCGCGAGGATGAGCCACGTCCAGAACCCCTCCTGCAAGGTTGCCGTTGTCGTAGCCTCGCCATGGGCAGTTCTCCTTCTCCCTTGATAGCTTTGAGCGATTTGTGAGGCCAACCAGAAGGCACAATTCGCCACCAGAACCTTCCAAGCACCACCACCACCTTTGAATTTTCCATAGAAACCTCTGAATTCGCCACCAGAACCTCTGAATTCGCCCCCAGCACCTCTGAATTTGCCACTAGAACCTCCGAATTCGCAGCCAGAACCTCTGAATTCGCCCCCAACACCTCTGAATTTGCCACCAGAACCTCCGAATTCACCGCCAGAACCTTTGAATTTGCCCCCAGAACCTCTGAATTTGCCACCAGGACCTCTGAGTTCGCCACCAGAACCTCTGAATTTGCCACCAGAACTTCTGAAATGCTCTCAAATTTCCGCTTTCTCTCAGAACAGGAACCTGAGTAGGAGCGTCGAGAAGCCCAGAAGGCAGCTTGAGGTGGTGGGATAGCCGCCCTCCTGCAAGTTTGCCTCTGCGTCGAATGTCTCTGCAATCGCAGTTCCTTAACACCACCAAAACGATGAACTGATAACTGCACCTCCATGCCTTGATATCCCTCAACATTCCTTTGTTCGAAGCGCACCATAACTGCCGCCATCCCTTCAATCTTCTCAGCATTGAATGCTCAGAGCATAAACCTCGCAGGATTAAGCCTTTGACGGCTAAGTCCTTCCAGCATTTAATTGATCACGGGGCGGCACATGGTGGACATGTGGCTCAGCCTTGCGTGACATGCCATCACCCGCATCCGGGGGTTCAGTATCGCTTTGAAGGAGATTCTTACGTTCCTGAGTCTGTTGATTGCTGGGGATGATGTCCAAATTTCCTGCTTGGAAAGGATGGTGGCTTTCTACCCCAATATTGGCTAGGAGATCAGCTACCTTATTGCCTTCTCTTCTGGAGTGATGAAAGGAGAGGGCTCTGTGGTTATGTAGCTCTTGAGCAATGTTGTTTAGCCTTGCTTCTAGCCTCCAACTGTCAGCTACTTTTCTGGTTTGAGAGCCGTTCTGAATGTGAGTAACCATGCTGATGATGACCTGGGAATCGCCTTCCACTATCAGTGGTTGAAGATTCTGGCGTTTGGCGACTAAGAGCCCTTGCCAGAGACCCTCCAACTCCGCCGATTTATTGGTGTCCCATCCTATATTGCCGAAGTAGATCTGCAGGGTGTTACCATTGTGATTACGAATGATACCACCATAACCTGCTGGCCCAGGGTTGCCTTTAGAGGCTCCGTCGAAATTAAGTTTGTAAGAGTTGGTGGGTGGGGCATTCCATTTTCTGACCTCCTTGTCATTACCTTTCGTTGTCCGCTGGGTGGCATTCCCTTGTGGCAGCTCTAGCTTCCAGTTGTCCAGGATGTTTTTCTCGTTGTCCTTAGTAGGGAGGTCTTCCTTAGTCCATGATTTCAGAAGTGTGGTCTCTTCGAGGTTGCCATGCAGTCTGCTCCAAATTTCCTCAATGGGTGAGCTTTGGTTTTTGAAAATGCGCCTATTCCTTTCTTTCCATATGTTCCATATTACTGTGCCAGAGATTATATTCCACATGTAGTTAAGGATCGCACAGTCATAGGGGCTTTTTGGCCATTGACGGATGGTATCTATGATGTCTCCAGGTCCTCTGCATCTTCTTTGACATCTGAAGCCAACCTGATCCCACAGCTTGTTGGCGATTGGGCATGTGTCCAGAAGGTGCTGTAAGGTTTCCTCATTTTTAAAGCAGTTGTGGCATATTGAGGGCCCATGGAAATTGCGTCTCCTTAGCTTGTCCCAGGTGAGAATCTTTTTATGTCCAACCATCCAGAGGAAATGTGATATTTTGGGCCAGGCTTTGAAGCTCCAAATTCGCTCCCATAGAGGGTCCGGTCTGGTGGTGGAGTCGCCTATGAGGTTATAGGCTTCGGATGTGGAGTAAGATCCTTTGGGGAGGTAACCCCATCTGAGGATATCCTCGTTGTTCTCAAACCGGATGCTTCTCTTTTTTAACTCGTCTTCGAGTGCTGCTGCCTCCTGAATGCTTGTGATTGTGGTTATTCGGTTGCTCGGTCGCCATTTTCTGAATCCGTTTACCGTGTCCTGTTCCCAGAATTGATGGACGGTTGCATGCTGCTGCTCCTGTCTATTCGGAATGATCATTGGAGGAAGAACACTTGAAAGTTTGGGCTGTTGGTTCCATGCATCCTTCCAAAATCTGGCACTGTGACCATTTCGTATTTCCCAGAAGCTGTGCTTCTGGATGAGCTGATGATGCTGCTTGGCTGCATTCCAAATAAGTGATCCATTGATTGTGGGCTTGAATCTTATGAGCTCTGCTTGGGGCATATTGTTGGTGTATTTGGCTGTCCATATTTTGGCCCATAACTTATTTGGATTAGTTAACCATTGCCACCAGATTTTGGCATTCATGATGGTGTTGCTGCTCTCTGGATCTCTGAGCCCTATGCCTCCTTTGTTTTTGGGCTTGCACACAGTGTCCCATTTCACTAATGCACATTTGCGATTAGTGGCTGAGCTTCCCCATAGAAAATCCCGCTGAAGGTTTCTCAATCTTTTCAAAACCCATTTTGGAGCAGCAAGGATAGAGAAAAGATAGAGAGGCATGGCTTGAAGAATGGACTTAATAAGCACAACTCGACTAGCTAGATTGAGGGAGCGGTGAGTCCATAAATTGAGTTTTGAATCAAGCTTCTCAAGAAGAGAACGCCAGGCAGGCTGCTTAATGGCCGAGGCAGTAAGGGGAGCACCAAGGTAGGTGGAGGGGAGGGAGGAGGATTGAAAGCCTAGGATACGGGTGATGGCGGATTTAACAGGCGAGGGGGTGTGGAAGAAAAAAATTTGAGACTTGGAGTTATTGACATGAGTGCCAGAGGCTTCTGAGAAGTCGTTGAGCAGGGATTTCAGTCGAGAGGCTTCCTGAGCTGAAGGGTAGCCATAGAGCATGGTTTCATCGACAAATTGTTGATGAGAGGAGGCTGGGGAGTTGTGGATGGAGATCCCTCTAAGCTGATTAGATTGGAGGGCCTGCTTGATGTGTCTGCCAAGACCCTCAGCCATAATAACAAAAAGGAAGGGGGAGAGGGGGTCCCCTTGTCTAATGCCTCTGGAGGGTTTGAAGGGGCGGGAGGGAAGACCATTGACAAGAAGGGAAAAATGAGAGGAGGTGACAAGACTCATGATCCAGCGAACCCAGGTGGAGCAGAAGCCAAAGGCTTTCAACATATGTTGAATGTAAGACCAACTGAGCTTGTCGAAAGCTTTGGAGAGGTCGAGTTTGAGTAACATTCCAGCTTGCTTGGATTGTTTGAGGGAATGGATGATTTCATGAGTGAGAATGATGCCATCCATAATCTGTCTTCCCTCGACATAACCCGATTGCTCCGGGGAGATAAGCATGGGTCGAAGGGGTTTTAATCTGTTAGCAATAACTTTGGAGATGACTTTATAGAGGACGTTGCAAAGGGCGATGGGTCTGAATTTCTCAGGAGTTAGGGAGTTCTCCTCTTTGGGTATGAGGGTGATGAAAGTGGAGTTAAGGGATGGGAGCAGCGAGCGTAATGCTCTGGACTCCTCAACAACTTGCCAGACCTCCTCTTTAATCAAGTCCTAGAAAGCATGAAAAAACGTGGTAGTGAAACCATCAGGTCCAGGGGCCTTACCTTCCTTGAGCTGCGCCATCGCCTCGTCTACCTCCTGGGCTTGAATTGGGCTCATGAGTAACTTGTTGTGCTCCTCTGTAACCAGCTTGGGGATATTGCTGGTGATTCTTCCAATCGCCCTTTGCCGATCCACCGCTTGCTCTTGGTGTACCTGCTGAAAGTGATTGAGAAGGACTTCTTCTATTTTCTCATGCTCCTCAACTTTTACCCCCTCTTGGTTATGGATAAAGGGAATCTTATTGTGCATCCGCCTCTACACTGTAGTTCGGTGGAAGAATTTGGTGTTACGCTCCCCTTCTTTTAGCCATCGTATCTGTGATTTTTGCCTCCAATAAATTTCCTCTTGCTTCCTTCTTTCCTCAAGCTGGTTGTTTATGTGCCGCTCTCTGTCTAAGGTAGCTTCTGTATGCCCTGCATTTATTATTTCCTAATGGAGATCCTTTAGCTCCTTATTGAGCTCCTGCTGCGCCTCAAAAATATTGTCGAAGGTCTCTCGATTCCAGCGTTTTAGATGACTCTTTAGAAAGCGTAGTTTTTGCTGTAGCTGGAACATCTTTGAGCCTTCTGGCGGGATAAAGGAAACCCAGGTGGTTCTGACGAAGTCCTTGAATGTTGGATGCGTTAGCCAAAATCCCTAAAACTGGAAGGGCCTTTTGGTTTTATCACCTGGTCGCTGCCAGTGCAGAGTTATTGGCCAGTGATCCGACCCTGAGTGGGCCAAGATATCTGCGGTAAGATCACCTCCAAGATGTACCGCGTTATCCGAAATCAGGAAGCGATCTAGTTTAGAGGCGATCTGAAATTTGCCTCCTCTGCGATTGCTCCAGGTGAAGGTGCCATTGCAGAATGGCATGTCTATGAGAGAGGCATTTTGGATGAATTCCTTGAAGCGATCTACTTCAGGTTCCAGTCTGGATCTGCCTCCTATCTTGTCCTCTATTTTGGTAATCATGTTGAAGTTCCCTGTAGCGATCCAGAGTGGATGCTGCTTGTTTCTGCTGAGCGCTTCGATGGTATCGAGGAGCGCTTTTTTACTCCCAGCGTCCTGCGGGAAATAGACGTTGGATAGGTTCCCATGAATGTTGGTGCCGAGAATGTGGAAAGATGCTTGGATGAGATGATGAGAGGCGTGGAAGTCAGTGAGCGATATAGCCTGGGTGTTCCATGCTATGGCAAGCCCCCCATAGGCTCCCGTGGCATCCACAGCCACTGATCTGCATCTTGGCCAGGCTTTTGAGAGAATGCAGCCCAGCGTGGCGCTATTACATTTCGTTTCTTGGAGGAAACACATCTGTGGTTTTTCCATCTTGATCATGTTTTTTAACATTCTAGATTTTCCTGGGTTGTTGAGCCCTCTTACATTCCATGATACGAGCTTCATGATTTAACTATTTTGGGTAGGGCTGTAGTACTTCGTCAGCTTCGCGTATCTGCTAGAATCTACCAGGATTTTTCCGATCTCTATTGTTCTCTGGAGATCTGTCTTCCTTCCTCTTTTTTTGGTGTCCTTTGGACGCGGATTGCCATCCCAGGTGCTGCCAGATTGAATGCCCAGCTGGTGTTGGTGGAACGCTTTGGAGATGACCACTTCCAACTTATCTATATCCGACTCAAAGATTTTTTCATATGCCTTCTTCTGGCAACATAGCTCCAGTTCTATGATATCCAGACCATTTAGATCTATGCTCTCAGGTTCTTCCTCCATATTTTGCACCTGACTGGTATCCTCCTGAGGAGTTTCTGAATTCTGTGGGGCGATCAACTTCCCATCTACCTCCATTTCCTTGAGAGACTCCTCTGAGTTTTCCAGATGCCTGCTTAGGATGGTTGGGATGATGATGGGAGATTTAGACTTGGGAGGGTGGCTGAATGGAGGGGGGTGGGTGGAAGAGGAAGGGCGGGCAGGAATACTGTCAGTATTAAGGGGCTGATCATCTGAGAGATTGCCCAGGGTCTCAAAGCTGTTCTTGGAGGCAGGATTTTGGGGCTTGGAAGGCTGGGGTTTTGGCCCATTCTGAGGCCTTTTATGCATGCGCTTTCTGTTCGTAACTTTGGTAAAGCCGTCTTGAGATGGGGTTTTAGTGGATTCAGGAGAGCTGGCTTTGACATTGAGGGGGCAGTCCCGGAACAAATGCCCTAGTGCATGGCATCTCCTGCACCTGAAGGGCACATGCTCATAATCGAGAGGCTGGATCCACTCCTCATCGCGATGGGCAAGGGTAACTGACTCAGGAAGTGCCTGATTCAGTCTAATGAATACACATATTCGAGCGTATGAAATGAACTTACGGTTTTTTATTTCTTCTGCTGCCCTGATGTATCGTCCCGCTCCATTTCCTATGCTCATTAGACATTTTTCTTCCCAGTATTCATCCGGGAGTGAATAAAGTCTGATCCAGACAGGTGCCCATGTGAGATCTTCTTTGTCAGGGCTAAATCTAGGCTTCCAATCCCTGATGTAGAGACCTTCCGAGTTGAAGAAGTACGGCCCTCCTTCCAGGATCCTGTATTTATCTTCCAGACAGAAAAAGATGGCAGTGAAGAAGCCCTTCGCCCCCAGCTTCTTGGAAGATAAAAGCCTTAATAGATAAAAGATTGGTTGGATTGCTTACAACACCTAAGGTCTAGAAGTTTGTTTTCCTTGTAAGGTGATTGCTCTCCTTTTGTGCTATAGATACTTATCTTTTTCTTTTAAAATGTTAGTATAGTACTTAGATAACAAAATTTATTTAAACAAATTTGTATGGTTATAGATTGCATTGAGTTTTTGTGCACCATTACTTTAGCATGCTTTTTAATGTTAATTTTTCAATGTTGTTTTCTAAATTGATTAAGTCAATAAAATCTTGAAATTATGAGGTCAAGGGTTTAGATAAATTTTACTTATTTATTTTGTAAATATTAGTTGTATTTGTGTACCCGATAATTTTTTTATTTTAAATGGTTATTGCCATAAAAGTTATGGTAGAGAAAAATAACCACATGTTTAATAAAAAAGAATAAAAAATTATGGGTGCTTGTGTGTGGCCACCTAGTTTCACTAAACTTGAATATGAAGGCCATATTTGAAAGCCTTGTTAAAAATGGAGATAATAATAGGGACCTCGAAAAATGATTATGTTTGTTTTGCAATTGGAATGACTAGTTCATCACTCCATAAGCAAAACTGGAGCAACCAACTCATCCAACATGTAGAGGAAATGAGAGATTTTGTGTTTTGTTTTTGAATTCACATAAATGTGTTAATAACACACACATGTTTGTTTTTATATAACATGAAAACATGGAAACTCCCCCACCTTGAGAAATGTATAGCCCTTCACTTAATATGTTTTTAAAAGGAATTATGTAGCACTATTACCTTATTTTAAGGGTAGAGCTCCTATTTTCCTCTCCATGGCATATTTAAAGCCTATAGACCCACTCTCTTTATGCAAAACCACCTAATAGTGCTTGGAATACCAAATGGAGATGAAATACCCCACAGAGAAGTCATGTGTTGTGGTTAGAGGCCTTTGCTTACAACACCTAAGGTCTAGAAGTATGTTTTCCTTGTAAGTCCACTGCTCTCCTTTTTCACCATGGTTTATGCCCGTAGACCTTTCATTACATTCCAAAACAATTTAACAACCACAATGTTTTAACTCAGAGGCCAAAGATACTATGAAAAGGTCCTAAGTGGTGTTTTAGTGATCTTTCACAATGCTTGACATTGAGAAGCTTTGTTAAATGATCAAGGCTCTTGTTATCCTTCCTTGATCATTGCTAAGATATAAAGACACATCATTGTTATTGGAAACTCCATATTGTCCTCTAGCAAACCACTCACATTCTAAAGATCACCAAAGGAAAATATGTTTTGTGGGTTTAGGTGTTTTTTATTGTGACATACCCCCATGCCAGGTACACTTGAAATCGACATTCTTTGCAAAATGTATCCTCTAATACCATTCTTTAAAATCAAATAATTCAAGCAACTATGCATGATAGACACATTTTCATGCAAACGAATAGGAATGCTAAAAATATGCAATGCAAATATTCATAACAATACACAACATTAAAAAAATCATAACCATTTAAATAAAACAATATTAGATGTTACCCATTAATTGTGGGTGATATCTATATGTTATTTTTTTTTCTCATAGATAGTCCTCAAACGGTAGCCAACAACCCCTTGCAACCACTAGATTGCTCCATGTGCCACCATGTCTGCCACCTAAGCCAGCCATGTTGTCCCTCACCGATCTATTATGATCATATGTTTAAAAGTAGGCATCCCGACCTCGAAGGTATGGCTTTTCATTTTGTATTTAGGTAATTATCATCGACATTTTTGGGCATGGATTGGTGGGGAGATTCGACAGAAAGAGTGGGCTTGGTTGGTACTCTTGTCCCCTTTGTGCAATTTTACGGTTAACCTTCTATCCACATCCAATGATATCTCTTATATTGGCTACTAGCTTTACGGGTGGCATAAAATAGGAAACACCGATCTTGGGTGTGTGGTCCTGCTTCCCGACACCATATACATCACTCCCCTATGCTCATTATAACCACATTCACTATATTTTCCATTCGGGTCCACATTTTTCCATTGAGTCCACAAGGAGTTAGCCTTCCATTCCTCTTGTCCACATCTTGGGTTGGGCCTGAAATGATGCCATGGAGGTTGATGCAGTTAAAAGAAAAGAAAAATCAAAATTTGACCACTCTCAACGTGAAATGTACCACAAAATTCAAAATAGGGTTGGGACATACAAATTTAGCACGTGGGAAAAAGCCATACATGAGCTCTACCCCTTTCATTATGTCCATCACCCTGGTTCCTAGGTTCCCCCATATTGACCCTTTTCATCCTTAAGGAACCCATGATTGTCCTAACCCCTGTGTGAGGATCCAACTTAGGGTCCTCTAACTAAAACTAAATTTATTTAATTTAATCACAATAAGAAGGAAAATAACATGTTTATAACTTTACATTTACTTGATAAAAACATACAAGCAAAATTCGATCAACAACATATGAAATATATAAGAAATTTATTTTACAACAATTTACATAAATAAAACAACAAATGGAAGAATACTTGTTCTAGTGGATTGGTCAGAATGCTCCTGACTCCATTGGAATGTTCCTTCTAAATACATTTACCTCCTAGCCAACTAGAAATGATTTCCTAGCCCACAAAACCTCCATAGGTTCTCTAGCCCTCTGAGCCCAAGTCCAACCAGGTGTATTGTGTCCAAGTTAAAACCAACACTCTCCAATAGATCCAAGTTTGAGTTATCTCATTTTTCTCCTCATTCTCTCCCTTCTCCTTCTCCACATTCCTCCCAAAATAAAAATCCTACAATGTCAAAACAAAGACCAAGGATCTCCCCCTTCTCCTCTCATCCTCCTTCACTTCATGTCTCTTCCTCTCATCCATCTCAACCACATAACATTAATTCCATGAATACTCTCTCATCCTTTTAATTGAATACCATTTCCTTTCCTTACCATATCTTATCCAAAAGTTGATTTGAGAAAACACCTTGGGAATAGAAATATAGACATTTAGTTTAGAAATAAATTGGAAAAGATCATATCTAATCCAAAAATGGATTTGAAAAAACACCTTGGGAATATAAATATAGATATTTGATTCATAAATAAACTCGAGAAGACCATATCTTATCCAAAAGTAGATTTGAGAAGGCACATTGGGAAGATAAATATAGTTATTTAATTTAGAAATAAATTGGAAATGACCATATCTTATCGAAAAGTAAATTTCAGAAGACACCTTAGGAATTGAATAATAACAATAATAAAATTCATATCAGTAAAATAAAATTATAGATTCACAAGTATAGATATATACCAATATTACTTAATAATTATAGGTCAATATTTTTAGTTTAATTAAACACCAATCAAAATTAGCATGATATGATCAAGTAGGGCATTATATACACTACTCCTTCATAAAACTTTGTCCCGAAGTTAGAGTAATAATGACAAAAGGGGTTCGAAGGAATTTTGACTATAATATATATATATAATATATATATATATATATATTATAGTAGTCAAATCAAGTAATGTTACCACTTCCCATCAAGAGTCTCCAACTAACCTATAGTCTCCTATCCTCCCTAACCTACTTCCGTTTCCATCTTATCCACCCTCTACTGCAATATACTATGGAATTGGCTATGCCGATCTAACAATTGATAAAACCAATATGGTGGAAGCATTAACTATATTGACCTAACTTCCCTAACAAAGAACTGGTAATATTCATCACATGTCTAGGGGAATATTTCCATCACTTACCGCTCACAATTCCAGGCTTGGAGGTTACACAGTGTGAAATGCCTCCACCCCTCCTCAAAACTAGGGTCACCACCCTAATATAGACCGCACTACGATGTCGGTTGGATACTTTTCATCGAATAATCCAGTCAGGTAGTCATGTCACCTGCCAATTGCACCTTACCCATGTCATAATAGTGCATATCAATTGGAATACGAAATGTATAAGAACAATGTACATCATACCATTCCTCATTGGATGTCTTGAAATCCTCCAATCAATAGCATGGATCTTTGCTATCACATAGTCCTTTCCAATCTGCAGGTTATTTCTCAACCATGCATATAACAACAAAATATATGTACATAGACGATTGATCATAATCATCATGTCATTAATTTTGATATCAATGTACTAATATTTTGTTTTTTTTTTCAATAAACATTAACATGGTGGAAGTAAATCTTACATCAGATAAGTCATAACTTTGGTAAGTCATTCACTAGATAAATCATAACCAAGTAAGCCACAAATCATTTAAATCATACATCTGAATAGCCATATACCAAATATTTAAATCAACAAAACATAATCCATAAGTTTTTTTATATAAGTAAGTTCATAAGTCCAACTGAAATTTATCAATATTACATAGCATTGATAAATCAAACAATATGAAAATACAACTAGGGCCTCAGCGTAGGTAGCTATCTAGGTCAAAATGGGTATCACAAATTGTCAAAAAGTGAGAGGTAGTTGCAATGTATAATCTCTGCATCCTCCAAGGTAGCAAATCCTGAGATGTATTTGTCCCAATGGATCATATGAGTACGTTGTATGGTATTATAAAGAATTCATGTTATGTGATGGGAATTTTTTATTTATGGCTAGGTCATTCAGTTCTTATATTCAAAGACCTCATGTATTTTGGACCTAAATGTTTTATTCTTGCAACCTCTATTCACCAAATGAAACAATGATTTTTTGATAATTATTATATATGTAAAATAGTATGCTAACTCTTGGATATATAAACATTGAAAAGTAGAGCTAGTTCAAATGAGAGTATCACAACTGTATCTATTTACACATTTGCATATTAGATTGACACTTTCTAAATGATCACTAGTTTAAGGGCTTGAGTGTTTTCTTAAGCTCTAATAAGTAAACACTATATGCAAAACACAATTAGATACTCAAGAGTGAAGCACAAATGAACACTCAAACGTGAGAAATCCTATCCATGGACTTGTAATATTATGCTGAGCACATTTAGAGACTCAATGAATCACAATTAAAAACTAAGTAATTAAATTTAATATTGTTAAAGCATACCATTTGTAATGATTGTGAAGTGGATTATAATTAGAGACCAAGATGTGAACAATTATGAAAATAATATTCATGAATTTACATAATTGTAATAGTTTGTGAATTATCTTTCTTAATATTTTAATTTTGGGTTTTACACGGTTTTCATTGTCATTTACATTCCATAAATAATTTGCATCGATCATCAACCATTTGTATCGATGGTTACAATAATTGGCATCCTTTGGATATTATCACAATAATAAATTCCAACACTCTCGATGGATCGTCATAACTTCTCATTCCATCCACCTTGAATAACCTTTTTTTTTGTTTTAAACTTAACATTGTCTCCTCTATGTATTTTAACATTTTATTGTTATCCTTTTGGTGGAAATGTAATGCACGACTTAATGTAATTTCAACCATGTGTTTATCACCCCTAAAACATGATTTCTCAAATATTCCACTAAAATATTTGTTCATAGAATGAATATAGATACATTGTGGCCTTATTTAGTTTTGTTTTAAAGATGAAGTGGGTGTTACTGTTCCTAACATCTAATAAATTGACTAGAGTTTGGTAGAATTTCTTCCACTTTCCACTAAGAATGGTGTGAACAATATTTTTTTTTAGCTTCGACTTGCTCTAAACAATGATCGTTAACTCAACAAACACAACCACTTTGGTGCAATACATAACATTTTTCTCAACCTTATTTATTAGGCATGTTAGTTTCATAAATACCTTCATCATGACCATATCACATGGACAACCTAATATGCAAATATGCATGTAATACACTTAGTTTCCTTTTGAAATATTTTTTTTTATGTAATATATATATCTATATATATATATATATATATATATATATATATATATATATATATATGATTATCTTTAACAAATAATAATTTCCATAGGAATGGAAATTAAATAGTCATTTTATGCACATGAATTCAAAATAATGTAAGGAAATAACATATCATGACCAAAATAACAAAGCAAATGGAAAGGACACTTATCTTATTCAAGAATATCTATAGTAATTGTTCGAATCGAAGTTATTCACCACCCAACCATAGTTTTCCGACAAAAGTAATGCCTCCAAATTAGGCTATGAAGTGAGAAGGGTGAAGGGCGAAGTGCATAATGGACTAGATAATTTATGTCTACCATTCCTTGCTATGCCTTTCTTATTTTCTTGTTTCTAACCATTTACTATCATTGTCAAGTAAAATCCATACAACATTGTAGATTGATTGTGGCATCACATATTCTTAATCAATTTATTTATCTTCTAGGATTTTTACATGATTCAATTACTTTGTTTTATTTCATTTCATTTGTAGTATTTCCTCTCCTTAATGTTACCTTGAAAAGGTCATGAATTCACCAATGAACTTATGATTGCATATTCAAACTTTTCTCATAAATGGTCTGTCTCTAGTCCATTTTATTACTATTTCTTTTAGATTCTCATTTTGTAGAAATTCTACCCATCTTCTTATACTTAAATAACATAATTCTTATTAGGATCACACATGGTTTTTTTTCATTCTCATTTAAGTATTGGTGTATAACTTGACTTTTCTTTCCATTTAACTAAGTACCAACTCTTTATTCATGATCCTCATCCTTATTCATATAAATTTTCATCTCTTTTTTTATCCTATAATGTGCCACATAATTGTTGCACTAATGCTTATTGTTATAACATATTAACAAATATCTTGAAAAGCTTTTATATTTTGTTGGTATCATCTATCCCAAGTTGAACCCTATGGTGAAAGAAATTGTATGCATCTTATATGTATACTCATGTAAACTAACATTGAAACCTAAATCTATGTTTTTATGTCCACAAATTCACATTGATTGATGAATACACCATTTTTCTAGTATCTCTAATCATTCCTTAATCAATCATGAATTGCATTCCCTTTCAGACTTCCTAAGGTAACCATGTTTTAAATTAAGAGTGAAATTTTCATTTAACAGTCAATGAAAATTTTCATTCATTAATAAACCATATGAAGTTCCTAATAAATCATATTAGGTTATTTCCCTAAGTTTTATGTTCTGACACAAATTCTCTTTTGATGATTTTTTTTCATTGGAACTATAATATAAGTTGTCATCACCCAAAGAATGTATAAATTAATATATCGTATTAGTTTTCCATAACTTGTTATACACCTATCAACACCCTACTCTTTGCAGTGTCATGATCCGGATTATCCACAGTTTTTTGTTCATTTTGTCGACGTTTCAAACCCCAAAGGGGGTCCATCATCAGGACTAAATCAGATAGAAGAATAAAAGCTTTTATTGAGAGAAGAGTCCAAGGACCAGGGTATAAATAAACTTAGAACCCTAATTCTTATAAAGAAGTCGACACCTTATTTAATTTTAATTTATTGTTATTTATTTAATTCAAAAAAATTTAATTTATTTAATTTAATTTTATTAATTAGTTAGATTTAATTGATTAATAAATTAATTTTGATTCTTTAATTTAATTCTATTCATAATTTTTATTTACCATATTTTCCCAAATTTTTCAAATTATTATTTACCATATTTTCCATTTTTTTTTTTATTAAGCCCTAATTTCTAGTTCCTAATTAATCAATTGATTAATTAATTATTAAAATTAATTAAAAACAATAATAAAATTAATTAATTAAGCCCTAATTTCCTAATTCTAATTAATCAATTAATTTAATTAATTAATTAATTTATAATTTTATAATTTTATTTTATTAATCTTAGGTTATTATTAATTATTTATTAGAATAATTAAAATTGATGAAATTAAATTAAATTAATTAATTAATTTATTAATTCTATTGCTTGAATTGTTTTATTAATTAATTTTAATTTATTTAATATTCCTTCTTATTGTTATTTATTTTGATTAATTAATTAATTTTATTATTGCTTATATTGCTTTAATTAATTAAGTTTAATTAATTTTATTATTATTTTATTATTGTTATTAATCATTTTTAACCATATTCTGATATAATCCAATAAGCCCTAATTGTCTAACCAATTTAATTAATTAATTGATTAGTAAACTTTATTTTATTTCATTAATTAAATTAAATAAATTTAAATGTTTTTTTTTAAAGTTAATCTTCATAAAATTTTTAGTTAATTTTGATAAAAAATTTAATTAATCTTGATAAAAAAAATTAGTTAATTTTTTAGTTAATTTTGATAAAAAATTAGTTAATTTTGAAAACCTACTAAGCTTCCAAAGGACTTGAGGGGTTTATTTGCCTGATCAAGGGACACCAATTTTCGCTAATTTCACTCCCGTTGTCCCTGTTGAGGTTCTGAGGAAATTTCATAATTTCGATGGCCTCTCTGATTTTTCTTTTATGATAATTATCCTCTCTTGCAATTATTTTAGCGTCTTCCAAACACACATGATGTTTCGTTTTGGATGAGTGTTTTGCAAGGGCTGATGTACGAGATCTCTCATTCTTTATATCAGCCGCGTGTTCTTTTAGTCTTATTTTTAGAGACCGACCCGTTTCCCCAATATAACTCTTGCCACAAGAGCAAGAGTTATATTTCTTTTACTAGAGTAAAAGAAATATGAAGGACATTCATTTCTTCATACTATTACAACACTTAATGGTAAGCTAGATGTATAATTACCAAGAAGCATTTTTAATTTAGATTTTTTATTCCTTATTATTTTATAATAGAATGATTTTCTTATCAATGTTCATCTAGACCATAGTATCCATTTTAATTACATAATGAGACTCCTATTTAATCTTCTCATTCATTGATAACATGATATTGTTGTCAATATAATATGTTTCGTGTACATTTAAATCTCATATTCTTCATTTTCAATTTATCTTCCATTATTGGCATTTATCTTGGTAGATATGAATAAACCATTTTTACAAAATATATACATACATATGTTAATATTTAATTTTGTAGTAACCTTGACATAAATATAAATATAATCTAATTGAACATATAATCTCTAAAGTTTGTTAATCATGAAGTGATAAAATAAAAAATTGGACAATGAGGGAGTTTAATCTCTTTTTTTCTTTATTCTTTTAATAGGGGCTTAATCCCGTAGGAGACTACAAACTATTTAGACACATATTTGGGTTTTCTTTGATTTCAATATCAACAATTCTTCCATCTGAAGTTTCTACCACAATTTTGTATAAATTTATGTATTTGAATGTAAAAAAAAAATCTTACATTTATGCTTATGGCATTCTAACTATTTACTTCTCATGGGTACACTAGTTTAACATTATGTGCATCATTAATTTGAATTTTCTTTTTAATCAATGGTACTTATTTTAATTATGCGTTGATAAAAAGAGAAATATAATATTGAAATTTACAATGTAAATTCTAAAACCATTAGCTTAACTAACTAATATATGTGTGTTTGTATGCGTGTGTTTCACCATTTTTAATTATCGAAACCTTATTATTAATAATGTATTAACTTAAACATGTAGAATTATCACTAGAGTATCGCTGATTATCACTAGAGTATCGCTGAGTATCAAATTAAGCGTTCTCACTGTAACAATTTAACATAAAGTATCAATTCAATTCTCATGCTTAAAGTTACAGATCATAAGTCAACAAATAATAACCACCTATTATTCATCCTTCAGGTCTAGATCCTCACTGTTTAATGTTTGAAACATTATCCATGCCTAAATTTAGGACTCATATATATATATTATATATATATATATATATTCTATATATTATATCTATATCTATATCTATATCTATATCTATACTATATCTATATATATATCTATATATATATATATATATATATATATATATATATATATATATATATATATATATATATATATATATATATATATATATATATATTCTCCACTGGAAAAATCATAATCTTTCATCAACTTTGAAAAATTACATATTGTAGATGCGATTGCATATGCTGTATCTTTCTAGCCACTGTGGGCTCAGTAAAAAAATTTAAAAGTTCACCAAAAACTTTGTGCTATCTTGAGCCTTCTTCACCACGCAGGGTGTTCATTCATTTTCTAGATACTATAAAAAGAGTCTGTTATATGACTGTACATATGCCACGCAGGGCATTTAAAAACACCTAAATATGGCCTGTAAGATATATACACAGAGTTTGTCATTTTAACATTTCTCGAAAAATAAATAAAAACCAGTGATCAAGGGCTCTCAACCCTGTGGTAGTTTTGATCTATATATGGCCAATGATAGTAGTAGTATTTATTTGTCCCCCGCTATTCTTGGATCATCCACTCTCCTCTGGGAAGTGCCATGGCCTCCTTGGATAGCCCGTCAATAGTGCTGTTATGTTCCTTGTAAATGTGATTGCATGTGATGATGTTAAATTGTGCCCTGAAAATATTTACTTCATCCAAAATATTACTGAGTGTGTGTGTGACAAATAGTAATATTATTGAACCAATTCACAATGATCTTTGAGTCCCCAAAAATATTTTAACTCATGCAATTATGTCCCAATGAGAAATGCAGGAGGTGTCATAGGGTAATGAGTTTTGCGTAATTGATTGTTCCAGCTCCTAGTCCTATCTTTACTTTGAAATAATGTTGATCACTTAAGTAAAGGATGAATCCACCACCACATCCTTGTTGTTGAGCTGCGCCATCAAAAAATGCCCAAGGTGTATTTTTGTCAATAGAAGTAAGGGCATGAGGCTGCGAAGGTCGAGATTTATGAGGTTCAGGCATCTCATTATATGATGATATAATATAGGCCGTGATGCGTGGCTATCACACAGGTCTATTGTTAAAAATAGACTGGTTATGAGCCAGCAAGATATGCTAGCTGATGATCAGAGGGAGACTTTGTAGTTTAGAACCCTGATGCTGATTGTACCAACTTTCCCATGCACTGTCGATATCTTCTCCTTCCCAATGCCCAGAAACATGAATGGAGGTAGCAATATTTTGCTAGAGATTAATCAGTGATGTGCATTTCAGAAAAGATGGAGGGTCGATTCAGATGATTTTTTGCACAAGATACACCAATTCGGCCCATGAAAGGATCAGTAAGTGAGATTCTCTCCCGTGGGAACTTTGTCTCGGAGTATACACCAAAAAAATAGTCTGGTCCGAGGAGGTGATGTTAATTTCCATATACTCCGCCACTAGAAGATAGTCTGCTCCGTTTGCTTATGGGAGATCAAGGATAGATATCCAATCCTAGGGGAGTATATACCATTCTCTACAGGACACTAGATAAGTTCATCAGGGCCCTCTTTAATCCTGATATGAGATTCACATAATGCAGATATGTAATCTTGCCATTCCTAGTGCCAACGTGGTGGTAAATCAAGTTGCATGGTTGCTTTCCATCCTTGGGAGAAGTTGCTTGTGTTCTGAGGCTCCACTATATTTGCAATCACCTTGATCTCATGTGAATGAAGATGTTGTATGAGGCCTCTAGAGAGTTGATATCTATCTCCACCTCTAATCCATGGATCCAAGCCAATACGAGCGTTTGTTCCATCGTTGATTCTCAAGACAAGATTGTTCTTGATGTGAGGCAAGGAATGTAGAAGTGCCTTCTAGACTGATGAGATGCCAGATTTGGGCCAGCTTGGCAATCAAAAAAAATCCATGATTTGCTGAGGCCATATATACTTATGATATGTGATAGAGGTCCATAGATTCTGTCTTGTAAGTAGGGTCCAGCCCATTTTTGCTGCAAGGGCTTGTGCCAATGAGGGAAGGTATTTTAGTCCCCAGCCTCCCCATTTCTTAGGCATAGCAATCTTATTCCAGCTTACCCATGCAAAAATCCTTTTGTCTTGATTTCCATTCCAGAGATATCTGTTGCAAAGTTGTTGTAATCAGGCCAAAATGTTCCTGGGGATCCATGCAAGTGCCATCCAAAATACAGGTGCGGCCTCAAGCACAGATTTGATAAGAACAAGTCTGCCAGCTCTGGACAAAAATCTATGGCTCCAGATAGAAAGCCTTTTTTCCAGTTTTGTGACGAGCCAAACCCAATCTGCAATTTTCTGGCTGATAGGCTTTATCCAGAATCCCAAGTATTTGAGATCCCTGTCCAAGGGATTGATACAATATGGGAAAATCTGATGTGAAAGTTGAGACTCCTGTATGGAGGTTCGGGCTAAGGTAATGGTATATTTTGTATGATTAGCTAACATCCCCGTAGCTGCCGAGAAAAGTAAGAGAATTTTGGAAAAAGTAAGAGAATCTGGAATACTCCCATCCAGAAAAATGAGAACATCATCCACAAATAGGAGATGGGTAATAAAACAGGAATCATATATCTTAAGACCACAAAGACTACCATCACTCTCACCCAAAGAAATCAAGCGGCTAAGCCCATCCATGACAATCAAAAAGAGGAGGGGAGAGAGAGGGCAGCCTTTTCTAAGCCCCCTCATTGAATGAAAGAAATGTGAGGCTGAACCATTAACGAGGACACTAAAGGTAGGGGAGGTAATGCAAGCCATAATCCAAGTGATGAAATTATGGGGAAGGCATAGATGAATAAGAAGCATCTTAATGTAAAGCCAGCTGACATGTTAAATGCTTTTGCCAGATCAATCTTAATAATAATGCCCTTATGGTGTATAGTCCAGATTGAATGAATAGCTTCCTGGGCTGAGCCTATGGCTTCATGTATCTGACGATGTTCAAGAAAGGCAAATTGCTGGGGGGAAATATGACGAGAGAGAATCAGGCGGAGTTAGTTTGCAATGATCTTGGATATGATTTTGTACAGACAATTGCACAATGAAATGGGCCTGTAGTCATTGAAAGAGGAAGGGGTATGAGATTTTGATATAAGGGCAACAAAAGTCGAATTGATAGCATTGTACAGTGATCCAGACAATCTGCATTCTTCCACAACTTTCAATAGATCCTGCCCCAGTAGGTCATATAATGCAAGAGAGAATTCTATGGTCCAACCATCCTGTCCTAGGCTCTTGTCCTTCTTGAACCATTTCAACGTTCCTTCAAGTTCTCCAGTAGTCACGGGAGAAAATGATTCCTTGGCCTTGTCCTCATTTACAAATTTGGGGAAGTGACCGGCCACATTGATGATATCCGCTAGGTCTGAACCAGGTGGGTTTTTGTATAGATTTCTGAAATGAGAAGAGCCGATGTGGGAGAGTTTATTGAAAGTATTGGCAACTCCTCCCTTCGGTAGAGGTAAATTCCATATGGTGTTTGATACCTTTCTACCTTTTGCATAATTTTGAAAGAACCTAGTATTGTCATCACCAGCTTTCAACCATATGGCCCTACTCCTAAGTCTCAAGGATTCCTCTCTCTCCTTCAATATCTGAGCCTTCTGGTTCTCGAGCTCAATCAAATGTGATTTGTCTTCTAGCTGTAATAAACCCTAGGCTTCGCTCATCAAGCAGAGAACTCAGCTCGAATTCAATGCGTGATAATACGAAATCTTCCCTCTGTTTTTTCTCTTTTGCCCATGTAATAGAAAGATGCTTGAGCTTGGACAAGTTAGGATAGAAACCTTTAGCCAAGGAGTCAAATCTATCAATCGGGTTGGCAGCCCAGAATTCTGAAACCAAGTTAATATATGCAGGGTCGTGTAGCCACACATGGTTAAATTTAAATGGGGCTTTAGGTTTAGGATGAGGGCCCAAAACCTCTAGATAAATGGGGGAGTGATCCGAGATGCCCCCTGTGCCGACCCATTGTTTATAGTGATGCAGATGTTGCATGAGGGGACCCTTCATTAGAAATTTGTCTAATCTTTGAGAAAGTGCAGCTTCACCCACCCTTCTATTCCCATGTAGGAAGAGGTTTATTCATGGAGACATCCACAAAATTGTGTTTCTCCAGGAGGTTTGACATGTACCCCGAAATTGAATCCACTTGTGCCATAGACCCCCAAGATTCACTAAAACCTAGGGAGAAATTGAGGTCACTTCCAAGGATGATGTGATCAGGGAAGAAAATTGTAAGATTAAACAGATGTTTCCAAAAATTCTCCCTCTGTTGATAGGGTCCATATATGTTTATAACCCTTAGGTTGGTGCCAAGTTCTGCCGAGAAAAAATCTAATCCCATGAATCCGTGGCCTCCCCATGATGCTAAAGCTCTGATGGAGTGGGGGTTGTATCCAATGGCTAGGCCTCCAGATCTCCCCATAGCATCCATTACCATATAGGTCCATCCAGGGGATATAGATTTAAGGGAGCTGGTAATGGGATCAACCTCACCTAGAGTTTCTTGGAGCAGGATAATATCAATAGGTTACACCTCAAACAGTCTGCGCAGGGCTAGTTTCTTGAAGGCACTAGCCATGCCTCTGCAGTTGAAAGATAGACACTTCATGGGGGAACCCTACCCGGGGTGTTCAAAGCTCTAAGAACCCCATCAAGAGTGGATTGACGGCCAGAGGCGACCTCAACCCCTGCTCATTTGATGGCTTTAGAGAGGTCTAATTTCCTCCCCCGAGATGTCAAAGTGGTCGAACCAGGTAGGGAGAGTCCCAAACCAGCAAGATGAACTGGTGTACTACTAGATAGGGTATAGGAATGAGGGTTATAGTGATGAGATGAAGAAATAATGTTGGAAGATGGAGAGGAGGAAGTGGATAATGAATGTAATGAGGGTGCGGCAGTGACAATAGAGGGAGAAGTCGCCATAGTGCAGTCTGCCACAGAAGTGATAATGGAAGGTGAAACAAATGATGTGCAAAAAGAAATTGAAGGAGATTGAGAGATCAGAAGATTACCTGATGCTTTTGCGACTTCAGCTGCAGCCCGAGATCTGGTGAGGGGTGACGAGATTGATCTGTGCACATCTTCCACCGACTTTGGGAGGGGATTGCTGGTTGAAGGGATAGGGCCCGGAACAAGAGAGCGCTGCAAAGCCGGTGAGTCTATCTTGGATGGAGCAGGTGACGCTTTTGGAGGGTCCTCTACTTTCTTAGTGAGAGGGTAATCTTTGAAAATGTGTCCCACCCTGTGACATCACCGACAATGAAAAGGAACCCCTTCGTAGTCTAGAATCTGGACCCTGGTGAATTTCCCCCATTGAAGTGTAATTTTCTCCTCCAATCCCTCGTGAGTATCCAAGTGGACCAGGATGTGGGCAAGGGTTCTATTCTCTGATTGCACAAAAGTTCGATCATGGTCCAGATAGGTGCTGAGGACATTCTCGATTCTAGTGAAGACCTCCTTGTACCAGTACTGAAGAGGGAGCCCTAGCAAGCGCACCCAGAGTGGCCCAACCCCAATTTGTTCTCTCTCAGGGTCGAATAGGGGGCTCCATCTCTTGAGGAGAACTGGAGCCATCTCAATGTGCCAGTACCTTGTGAGGACCAAATCCGTGTAATTTTCTTTCACAAAATGAAGGGCAAACCAACCCTTGGGTAAAACCTGCACTTCGAGCAGTTCCTTTAGCAATCCACCCCAAATCTCTCAGACCCATAGAGTGGGTCTGGCTGCCGAATAAGCTCTGGTGTGAACATGCCCAACAAGTACTGTACTAGCCATATATGTCGCTTCCTCAATTGCAGAGATCTCACTGAATCAAATGGTGATATCCTTTGAAGTCGCCTTCACACACTTTGTCTTATGCTTTCCAGTACGAGGTGCAAATGGGTGATCCGCCAATGGATCAGGTGAACCTTCCAAAGGGTTGGTCTTTGCAGACTTTACCTTGACCGCAGGGGTCTCAAAACATCCTGACGGTGAGTGTGCAGAATATGGAGGGTTTGGTGCCACGGATGGGTGGATGTCTTCAGGCGGTGCGGTGAAGAAAGTCGAAATGGACGGATGGGGGTCGAAAGAGGGCGATGGAGGAGTGTTCACGATGAGTATGTGCAAAGTACCAGGTGATAAGGGAGGGAAATGTAATGTTGGAGATTCAATGGAGGGAAACCCGATGAAAAGGGGAACAGTACAGTGCCCCGGGAAGGAAATCATCGGCGACGAAATAGGTGGAGTAGGGTCGGATGGGAGAAAAGGACCAGATGCATGCGTAGTGAAGCTAGGGTTTCCAAAGATGACACGGTCAAGGTGGGGGTCCTCGGAAAAATCGATCTCCTCAACTTCCATCGTATCGCCCGTGATGCCAGCAGTAACCGACAGCGGAAAGTGACGGGTGCGACTGCAACAGAAACGGTGAGCAAAATATGTCGGTCGTCGAGTACCTAGCTCCAACTGCTTGCAAAGTGCTGCAGTAAACCTAGGGTTTTACCCTAAACCCTTACAGAAATCACCTATAATCGCCATCACCCCCTACTCTCTCTCTCTCTCTCTCTTCTCTCTCTCTCATATTACTATATTATATAATATATATATATATATTACAACCATCAATATTATGTTGTAATAAATACAATTTATCCATCCAAATAAGTTTTTGACATATTATCGATGGTGGATATTTTATCTTCTGAGTAAATACTCAGTGTTAATATTGTTTAGTTAGAATTTGACTTATTGCAATTTTAAAAAGAATTGACTTATATAATCATGCAAAATATAATAATGTCATAATACTTATATCTGTGGTAAATATAAAATAAAATAATATATATAATTGCCTAAGTGTAAATCAGAATTATATATCTTTGGATTCTAGTGTTCAAAACACTAACAATTTTGTGAACATGTAGGCCTTATTAAAGAAGTTAAAGGGCACAAGTAACTCAATTAACAAGGCAATTTAATACTAAGTTTATTTATAACAATTTATCGACAAAAATATTATGTATTATTAAGCTATGATGTTTAACTTTTTGGTTTACTTCATGAACTTTGATACAATTGGTCAAAACATTTTCCTTTCTACCCATTAGATTAACAAATCTATAACTTCCATTTGACTGTTCATTGATTTATTTACCAAAATAAAATAGTGTGTAAATATATTTAAAAACTACCAAAAAATAGATAATTCTTTTTCCACCAACTAGTGATTACATAATTTGAATGAGATTTTGAGTGTGAATATATTAAAAAACTACCAAAAAATAGATACTTCTTTTTCCACCAACTAGTAATTACATGATTTGAATGACATTTTGATTCCCAGAATTACCCTTCCACCAGTGTAAAATGAAAAAAAACAAAGTAAATAAAATAAATATTACTTCACTTTATAAAAAAAATAATTAAACTAAAAATATACTTTAGATAAAATACCCCTGGGTTTTATGAGAAAATTTGAACAAGGATGAGAAATTTTAAAGACGGATTCACAATTAAAAAAAAAAAAACTATGCATTTACAAAAGACCACGGATATATAATTCATCATTAAGAAGTGATGAGCAAAATGGCACCTTTCATGAGGCCCACATGCCTCATGGTTTCTCACTTTACTACTATGAGTCAACCTTTATTTGCCTTCATGGAACTCTGCACTAAACTATATTCTATGTTATATACCCAGGTACAACTCTCTTGTAGCTACACTTGGTATGGGATTTTACACACCCAGTTTCATAGCAATCTATTTGGTCAAAAACATAGCCCTAGTGTGACTCTGGTAAAGGAATTCTATAAAACCCTCTACCTACTTGGGGTCTCTTTCTCTGTAATTGAGGGGTTCCTAAATGGCTGGTTGCAAAAGTGCGTACTTCTTCTATGGATTATTCGAGGAGTTATTGGTGGGAAATTCAAGAATGCTGAACTTTTGACTTCAATTGTTGGTTTGAAAATTTTAAAAAGGGGTTGTACTTATTCCATGGATTATTCGAGGAGTTATTAGTGAGAAATTCAAAAATGCATATCTTATCACTACAATGGTTGGTTTGAAAAAATTAAAAAGGGTTTTGTGTGAGATGCTTTTCTGGAGAATATATATATATATATATATATATTTGCTGGAAACAAACAAGTTTCGTGGTTTTACTCACTAGAGCCTTTTACTCAAGTTATCTACATTTGTTGAAGAAATTATGAAAGTGTGTGACATCCAGTATAAACAATTTCCCGCTTTTATTCACTAGGGCATTTCACTCAAGTTATTTACATTTGTTGAAGAAATTACGAAATTCTGTGACATGCAGTATAAACAATTTCCATTTATTGGGAAACCTAAAAAAAAAACAATAAACAAAACAAAAAATTAGAAAAATCAAGACAAATTAAATAACACGGTGAAATTTGCTAAATTGGAATGTTTTTAACAAAATATAGGAAGATTTGTAATATTTTCTATCAAATTATGGAAAATGTTCTATTGTTTAATGTTTTACCTTCAAAATCATTCAGTTTTGCAGAGATTACACCATTTATGAATTAATTTGAGAGGGTGAAATTGACTAAATTTGAATTACTCTAACAAATCATTTTTAAGTTTCTGGAGTTTTACTTTTGAATTGGTACAATTTTAAGAAAATATAGCATTTGTAAACATTTGTAAAGATCATTTGCTATGTCATTCTTCAAAAGCATTTTAACTAGATAAATTTGAGCGTTTGTGGTAAAATATTTGAAACTGAAAATTTTGAATCTTTTCATTTCCAACAATTGAAAAATTCCAAATCCTAAAAGTTTCCATTGAACATAGTCAGATTCTTGGGAATTAGGGTGCTCAAGATTATTTTATCTATGGTACCTAAAATATTTTTATTTTTATTTTAACAAAGTATTTGAAGCTTTTGTATTTTATTTTTTCACTCAAAATCATATAAACCTTTCAGATTTTCCATTAAAATTGTTTGATTATGGGAAAATATAGTGTTCGAGTTTTTTCTTTTTCTTTAATACCACATAGTCTCTAATCGTATCCTTTTCTTTGCTATTTAATACTTAGTAAACAATTTATTTATTTCTTTTCCAAAATCTTGAATACCAAAAATTTTAACAAACGAATACAAATTTTTCTCTCAATCATAACAATTATCTTCCAAGCATCCAGAGTTGCATCTAAGTTTAATGTGCATGTTTTAATCAAGATTGAATATTCATCTCAACTACATAATAACTTCATAACAACAATCAAATCAATCACATAAACTGTGCACACAAGGAAAAGAGGAAAATATCTTGAATTGGTTTGCACAACGAATTAATTTTACACAATTTTTTGTTGGACCTATCTGAGTTTCACATCTAGGAAAATGTGTTCATCCTCTTATTGCAAACAATTTTCAATTAAAGAAGGTTACACTTGGAGTGCAAATAGGAAGTCAATCTTGGTGTGTAGCATGAAGCTCGTATTGGAGAAGAAGGCTTAGACTTTGATTATAATTCAAATGGAGCTTCAATGTGAGTTATCATAGCTTTTTTTTACTCTATGTTTGGACTTGTTTTTAGTTCTTTGTGGTCTCATATTTTGAATCTAGGATTTTGTTAGCAAAAGATATATTGTATATAGAAAAAACAATACTAAACTATGGTGCATATTATGGGGAATATATTTATATTTTGAAACTCTCACATCATCTATTTTCTGAAAAAAAGAAAATTATTTCAATTTTATAATAATATTATTTTTTTTTTGTTTTTTCAATATATATATCTATATCTATATCTATTTATATTATATATATATATTATATAAAGTATAATTTCACAATGGGTTGGTGGGTTCCATGCCTCATATTTTGAATCTAGTGCTTTGATACCATATATGAGACTCCAACTTAGGGTATTTTAACTAAAACTAAATTTATTTAATTTAATCACAATAAGAAGGAAAATAACATGTTTATAACTTTACATTTACTTGATAAAAACATACAAACAAATTTTTATCAACAACATATGAAACATGTAAGAAATTTCTTTTAAAACAACTTACATAAATAAAACAACCAATGGAAGAATATTTGTTCCAGTGGCTTGGTTGGGATTCTCCTGACTCTGTTGGGATGTTACTCCTGACTACTCGACTGACTTTACTTCCCAGCCAACTACGAATGATATCCTAGCCCATGGAACCTCCATAGGTTCCCTAGCACTCCGAACGCAAGTCCAACCTATTGTAGTGTGTCTAAGTTAAAACAAACACTCTCCAATAGATCCAAGTTTGATTTCTCTCATTTTTCTCTCCATTCTCTTCCTTCTCCTTCTCCACATTCCTCCCAAATAAAAATCCTCCATTGCCAAAACAAAGACTAAGGATCTCCCCCTTCTCTTCTCATCCTCCTTCCCTTTATGTCTCTTACCTTAATCCATCTCAACCATTTACTATTAATGCCATGACTACCTGTAACACCCCCTACTCCCAAGTCCACACAAGAAACCGACCAGCCGGGGTAAACATGCGACGAGAGAGACTACTATAAGGGATTCAACTTTCTTGATGACCTTAAGGTAATGGATCCAACAAAAGATATCAAACAAACCCATCCACATTAGTAACAACACCCTCGAGAGACATGTTATCCACTCAAACATTCTGTCCGTGAGTCCCACTGATGATTTAAGAATTTTAACCCTTGATGGCTCTCATTTTATAGGCAAGATAACAGCCAAAAGCAAAATTCACTCTCACTGGCCTATGTGCCAGCATCCCTGGACATTTTTCAATAGACCTGTTCTAGTGTCCCCAGGATTTGAGCCACTTTTCTAGTCCAGAATCCGAGCCTCTACCCAGAAATTGTTATAACATTCATAATCCATCAAAGGCATGATGAAAATATAAAAAAATAAAATAAAAAAAATCAACCTCAAGACTAGGCCTAAGTATCACCAACCGGGACTGACATTCTATCAAACACCTGGCATCAATGCAACCTACAAGTCTAGGATACAAGACAAAGCATAAATAATTGAAAGCACTTATTAAACATAACCAGAAGGATCACCACCTTCTCCATTGAACTATTATAACATCAATTAGGTCTTTCATCCATCCATTTAACAATTACAAGTAAATAGATGAAATAACCATGACATGAACCAATCATATAACCATGCTTATAACAAGCATAAAACCATAAAAATATTAAAGATATGACAACCATTAAATCAACATATAAACACGCGAAAAAGTAAGATAACTTATCTTTTATTAATCATAAGCAAATCCGACTAGGTTCGGGACCTCAACGTACCACTGACCATAGACATGGCTGAAAAAAATCTCTCTTTCAGCCCATCACCCCCATTCCATATTCCAAGCATGAATGTGGGATCTCATAGAAAAAACCAATCCGTGAACAACCAAGGGAATCAAGAGGTTAAACCACCTCCACCCTCATCAAACCATGATCACACTAAAATCGATGCTCCTATCACAACCAAACCGAACTTGGAATGTCATCTAGGATCCATCACTATCCTTGAGGAATTTTCTATCTCCTTGTCTCTCAGGCTTTACCGCAATCCAATCTCAGATAACTAGGCCCTAAACAAACACCACTCTCTTAGGATTTAATGCAATCCAAACTTGGATCACTAGGCCCTAAACTGAGACTTATCCCTTAGGCTTTACCGTGTATCCTACCAAAACCAGTTAAGGGATTCCTAGGCCTTTGGGAATGAAACTTGAGACCACCTCCACCAGGGATTTTGAAATCCATCTGGTAAACCAAAGCTCAAAATCGAGATAAACATTCCAACATACCATGGCATCTGGAAAAAGGCAAGGCTATGTTGAAAACTACTATCATAACCCAACAAAACCATGCCACTGAAACCGAACCATAAACTAACATGAAAAACCATGTATTCGCAAACCAGCTAGGAAATCACGCATGCAAAAGGTTACATGCAAGTATTTCTTCTGAAGCTACTTGATCCTACTTTTCTTTCATTGATCCTTGCTTGCTTTTCCTTCCTTGCTCCAAAGCTAGAGTGCTCCAAGAAAAATCTAAGTGACCAAGAGTGAGAGAGAGAGAGAGAATAATGAGGCAGCTCCAAACTTGAACTAACAAAAGGTTACCAACTGATCCTCAGAAGCCTTTTTATTAATGAGGCCTATATTTTATCCATTATCCATTATTTTTCTTCAATTTCCTCACATGCAACCTGTGACCTTTCACCTTACTTTTCTCCTAATTTCCTTTATTTTTATAAATAAATGTTCCAAAAATGCCTTTGCCTTAGCCTTCGCCAATTTTCCTTAGCCAAAACACACATTCAGTGATGCCCACTAGGATATATTTTCCCAATATTAAGCTTGGAATAAGGCTCCCTTAACCGTGGTCTTATTTTTCCTTTATTAACTTTTATTACATGAAATTTTCACTAGGGTTGTTACAGGACCCCCCCCCGGGGGAATACCATCCTTGGTGTTAAACCACACCAAGACCTCAAAAAAAACCATTGAAATAAAACATACTTCCCATGGCGCTTTATAACTTAGTTCTTTGTAGTATTTACAATGAAATACTCGCTCAAAAGAAAAACATTATAACAACATGACAATATAACAACCATAATAACATGGCACCCATATTTCTTATCGGAGCTTTATAACTTAGCTCATGGAGGTATTTACATCTATATACATATACATACATATACCAAAACATCAGCAAAACATATGCCAAACATATACCAGCATCAAACCAAAACTTCTTTGCCTCAATCGGACAAGAATGAAGAATACAGGCCAACATCTGATTTTCCATCTATCATGTAGCTTCTTTAGGCCCAAAGTGCTTCCATTACACTTTAACTTTCTCTATGGCTCTATTCCTGAGCATGAGATGTTTCCGCTGCAATATGCACTGAGGCTGTAGTTGAAAATCTCCTTCTTGCTCCACCTGCAATACAAACCAATCAATAACATGATCAACATCCTTTATATACTTCTTAAACAATGAAATATGGAAAACATCACGGACTTTCATTGTTGGAGGTAGTGCAAGTCAATATGCCACTTGTCCAATCCTCCCAAGGATCTCAAAAGGCCCGCAATATCGTGGTGCTATCTTGGCACATTAACCAATCCTAAAAGAGATTTTCTTGGGCTTGATGCTTAAATACACATGCTCCCCAACCTACAATTCCTTGAACACCCTGTGCTGATTTGCATAACTCTTCTTTATATCCTGTGTTTCCTTTAGATTCTTCTTTATAACCTGCATTTCCTGCTCCATGTCCACCAACATATTCGGTCCAATAACTACCCTATTCCCTCGATCACTCCAGCTGATGGGAGTGTTACAACTCTGCCCATATAATGCCTTGAAAGGACTCATCCTCAATGACTCCTGATAACCATTGTTGAATGTGAATTCAACCAATGGAATATACTACCATTTCTTTTTTTGGTACATCACGTGCATCCCCAACATACCCTCCAAGATCCTATTGACCCTCTCTATCTGCCCATCTATTAATGGATGATAAGTTGTGCTGAAAGCCAACATTTTGCCCAAGCCTACAAATAGATGCTTCCAAAACTTGGAAGTGAACTTTGCATCCATGTCTGACACAATCTTCTTTGGAACACCATGCAGTCTCACCATCTTTATGATGAACACCTGTGCTACCTCACTTGATGAATATGTAGTCTTTACTGGAATGAAGTGAGCTACCTTCCCCAACCTGTTAACCATGACCATAATAGAATCATGCTGCCTCACTGTCCTCAGAATATCTATGCTGAAATCCATGGAAATGACCTCACATTTCCATTCCAGAATCGCTATAGGCTATAGCAAACCACCTAGATGCTTATATTCCACCTTGACCTGCTAACAAGCCAAACATCTAGCCATGAAATTTTCCACTTCCTTCTTCAGATTCGGCCAGTAGTAGAACTTATGCACCACTGTCAGCTTCTTCTGATATCCTAGATGAACCGAGTATGGATTGGTCTAAAACTCCCTCAAGATAAGCTTCTTGAGGTCACTGCAATTTGACACATATATCTTGTCTCTAAACCTCACAAAACCATCTACCGTGAGACAATATTCTGCATCTCGATCACCTATACATGTACCTATACCTGTAACTATGCTCTGCTGTAGCGTGTGCATGGTCTCCATGTATTTTTCATCCCCCTGTCCTTCCTGCAAGATCCTATCTTGTAACTCTATCCCATAAGATCTCATAGTTGCTATATGATTTACACGTACGTTCCTGTTAAGAGAATATGCACCCTGGTTCTCGTTTCCTTTGATGTATCTGATCTCGAAGTCGAACTCACTAAGGGTAGCCAACCATCTAGCTTGCCTGGAATTTAGATCCGGCTGATCAAAAAAATATCTCAACCCATTGTGATCGCTCATTAATGTAAACCACCTACCCAGAAGATAGTGCCTCCACATCTTCAATTCATGTATAATTGTTGCTAGCTCAAGATCGTGCGTCAGTTAGTTATGCTCATGCTCATTCATTTTTCGTGACTCATAGCACACTACTTGTCCTTCTTTCATGATAAATCCACTGAGTCCTCTCTTGCAAGCATCTGTACACTCTACAAACTCCTTGTCTGGATCCACAATTTTAGCAATTGTGCATGTGTCAACAACTTCTTAAGCTGCTTGAAACTAGCCTCACACTCCTCTGTCCATTCAAACTTCTTACCTTTCCACTGCAATAATGTGATATGATATGCAATGCGTGAAAATTTCTTGATGAACCTCCTGTAGTAACCTGCCAATCCCATAAATTATCTCACCTCATCCACATTCTTAGGAGTTGCCCACTCCATGATAGCCCTTATCTTTTTTGGATCTACTGTTGTGCCATCCTTGGAGAAAACATGCCCCAAGTAATGTACCTCAATGTGAAAGAAGCTGGACTTACTAAGTTTAGCATACAACTAATGCTCTATTAAGAATCTCAACATTGCTACTAAATGCTCGACATGTTCTTCCTCATTCTTAGAATATACTAGTATGTCATCAATGAATACAATAACAAACTTGTCCAAATAAGGACATGACACACTATTCATCAAACACATAAATGCAGTTGGAGCATTAGTCAAATCGAATGGAACAACAACAAACTCATAATTCCCATACATGGTCCTGAATGCAACAATGAATATATCCTCTTCCTTGATGCATACCTAATGGTATCCCGATCTCAAGTCGATCTTAGAGAACACTGCTGCTCCCTTCAATTGATCAAACAAATCATCAATCCTCGGTAATGCGTACATGTTCTTAATCATTACTTTGTTCAGCTGACTGTAGTCAATGCACAATTTGAGAGTGCCATCTTTCTTCTTCATGAACAACATTGGTGCACTCTAAGGTGATACACTTGGCCTAATGTACCCCTTGTCCAACATTTCCTTCAGTTGCAACTTCAACTCTACTAACTCAGGTGTAATCATCCTGTAAGGTGCTTTTGATGCTGGAGCTACCCTTGACACCAACTCAGTAGAAAAGTCTACCTCCCTTTGAAGTGGAAACTCTGTAATGTCATCTAGGAATACGTGATGAAATAGCTTCAAAAATAGGTACCTTCCTAACACATTTGCATCCTCAACCTTTTTACACTTGTAACTAGAAGTGTGTACTACAAACATCACACAACCTTTTTTGCAACTACGCTTATCCTACATAGCGGTAACCATCCTCACTGATGTTGGATTCTTCTTTCCCTGCAAAGTCCTCTTTTCCCCACTATCATCCACACACTCAATGGCCTTGTCAAAGAAATCCATCTTGGTTATGTGAAGGTATAGCTAATCCATACCCAAAAGCATACTATACGATCCCAATGGCAATAAATTTAAATGTGTTGTTGTAGGCATGCCATTTAAATCAAATGCACAAGCTCTTACCCAATGATGAACTCACTTCTTTGTACTTGTAGTCAATTGTACCAATCAATATTCTGCATGCACTTATTTTCTCAAACCACACTTATCCACCAGGTCAGGATTAATATAATTATAGTTAGATCCAAGATCAATCAAAATAGAAACAACTTGATCACAAAGCTTGTCGTCCATCTCAATGATCGATGCCTAATGATTTGCCTGCCTGTTGTCCACAACTACATAGATCTTAGGAATGTTATGACCAACATCACCAACTGTATGCTCCTCCTGAGCACTATAGATATGGGGTCTACCACCACTCTGATACTGCAGGAAATCCCTCTTATGATGATCCTTACTGCATATCCAACACTGTAATGGTTCCCTAATACTGCCTCTAGCTTGATGCTCTCCATGTCCTTTCTCAGTTGTATTGAACCTCTTGTAAGGAACTGCATTTTCTTTCTCACTTGCATCTTGAGGTCTTCCCCTCTTTGGAAGCCATTTTCCTTGAGCTTTCTCATTTCTTTTCAAGTCATGCTTAGGCTCAACTTCGCGCTTTGACTGCTCATAAGAATGCTTCAACTTTTGGATGGCCTCTTCCAACGATCTAGGCTCATCGAACTCAATCTAGTCTCTGCATGTAACTGGAAATCCACTGATGAATCCCTGAATTTTGGCCTTCTCCTCCTTGAGGTAAGGCACATACCTCAACAACTCCAAAAACCTGCTAGTATACTCATCATCTGTCATAGATCCCATCCGCAACTCGTAAACATCCTTAGCCCTATGATCATAGTACCTATATGACCCATACTTCTTCTTGAAGAGCCTTTCAAATGCATGCCAAGTCAAATATTTCTCATTATAACTTTGACATTCTTCACTTTTTCCCATCAAATATCCACTTTACCTTTGAGACTGAAAGTGGTTATCTTTGCTTTCATGTTTCCTGAATAATCATGCAATCATAAGAATTTCTTCATACCAAGCAACCATGCCTATGCATCCTATGATTTCTTCATTTCTCCATCAAAGGTAGGTGTATTCTCTTTCTTAAACTCATATGGTGAGTATCCCCTATCACTCCTCCTTTAAGGGTGATAACGATGACGATGATGATTCATGTCAAAACCAGTACTAGAATAGTACCTGTGTCTATCACCTCTCCTATCCGGAGGGTCCAAAAGCTTGCCATCTCTAATCGTGTCAGACCTATCTGACCTATGTCTACTAGGATACCTACTACCATATGCTCCATTAGTTCTATCCTCATGTATTTTATGAAACCAGCTCAAAAAAAGATAGAAAAGAGAGATAAACGCCTTAGAATCCAGCCTCTTCGAGGGGGCAACCTCCTTTACATTACACTAGTAGTATACAGACTTAATATGCTCCTCTCCTTCAAAAAGTGTTGTCCTCAATGCTTGAGTAGTTCTTGATGCTTCTGTATAAATTTTTGTCCTCCCATGTGGAATCTTCAGCGGTTAAGTTCTTCCACTTGATGAGATACTCTGAAATTGATCAATTTTGTAGCTGTCGGGTTCTTGTTTCTGTGACTGCTCCAGGTTCCAATATGATTTTTCCTTCCTCGTCAAGTTTTGGCAATATTGTTTGAACTAGGATCTTCTGCAACTTTTGAATGAGTGGCCACACTTCTTCTTCCTTCTTCCATTCATCCCTTGCTTCATGTATCCAATCCGGTTGGATAATAGAAATAGCACAAAACAATGCTTCCACATCCTCATCCTTTCTTGAGAGTGCATCTGCAACAACATTTTGCTTCCCTTTTTTGTAAATAATTCCAAAGTCATAACTCAACATATTTGTGACCCATTTTTTCTATTCTTTTGAAGATAATCTTTGTTCTAAAAAGTATTTAAGACTATCATGATCCATTTTTACCTTGAAGTGTCTTCCCATTAGGTAAGTTCACCATTTCTTTAATTCATGTAGTATTGTCAACATTTCCTTCTCATAAATTGCTTGCTTGAGATGTAACCGTAAAAATACCCAATCACCTACATCAAAACTTCTTTCACCACATTGTTGATCTGCCTATTGTTTCATTCGATTCTACACCCAAGTGGTGTTATCCTTTAAACGTTGGAGAACTTGTTGTTGATGCTTGATGTGATATTTCACTACTTGAATCTTTTTCTTCTTGATATGTCCTTCTATCTTGAGAGTTTGAGGAGTGGTAATTTCTTCCAATGCATTACAAGATATGGTTGGATTCATTTCTTGATGCTCGATGTGATCTTTCACTTCTTGAACATTTTTCTTCTTGATATGTCCTTCTATCTTGAGAGTTTGAGGAGTGGTAATTCTTGCAAATTCTTTACAATATATGGTTGGATTCATTTCCTCTTTCTCTTGGTTTGGTTTTTGGTGTATATCCTCTTCTTTTGACGTTTCTTGATCCTTTTATTCCTCCTCTTCACAATCAATGTAAAATAATTTCTTCTCAGCACACTTATGACCTTTAATGTATTTTTTATCACAATTGTAACAAAGCCCTTTTGCTCTTTTTTCTTCCAATTGTTGTGTTGTCAACCATGTAGGTTGTGGAAGGATAGGAGAAACAATACTTCCATCTTTATAGTTTTGAGGGGTAGACTTCCTTGTTGCCATAATTTTTCTTTCCACTTTTCTTTCCCTCTCCAATGAGTCAGGTTTCCAATGATGAATCTCATGTTGAATGTTATCCTTTAAAGTCCCTATGGAGACATCAATCCTTTGCTTCTCTAGAATATCATTTTCCCTTATATTCAATTTTTGAAAGTCCTCAATATTCTTTACCATTGAAGACTTTTGTTTGAGATTTATCAATAGGCTAAAGAAGGTGTTTCTCTTTGTATCCTCATAATGTGCTATCATTTCCTTCGTGAAAATTGACCACGTAACAAGTGGTTTACGAGAACAAATCCCTTTATACCATAAAAAATTGATCGGTTCTAAACATATTAGATGCAATACATACCTTTTCTAACAATGGTTCACCATGTAGATCAAAATATTTCTCCATCTGTAGTATCCAATTTACCAGATCCTTGTCGTCAAACTTCCCCATCTCGCTTTTTCTTGATTTTATGAGCTCGAACTTGAAATGAATTTAACTCTGTAATTTTGGATGTTGAAGTTCTAAAATTTCAGCTTGTAATAGCCCTCTGAGTCCTCTTTCTAACCTTGCAAGTTTGATCACAATTGCATTCCCGAAGAAATCTTTCATCCCAATGTCCCATGATGACTTAATTATAGACTAGCTTAGTAGAGTGAACTTATACGACATGCCACATGTCACTGTTTCAACCTTACGTTCTGTTGAAGGCCCCGAAAATCGGGTCTACAATAAGGGGGATACCCGCCCGGTCCAGACCTTGGTTGGCAGCTCCTTATCCGTTTGGTATAGCGGGTCCGACTGGGGATATGGGACCAGTTTCTAAATTCAATGTGTGTGTCTGTGAAAGATGGGTATTTCTGTTCTAAATGGAATACTTCTATCCTAATTCTAATCCAATGCTATGCTATTGTATTCTAATAAACAGAAAAACATCAAAATTTATGCTAACCCGGGGTGTGATATTTCTTCTATGCGATCTAAAAATATTTCAAACAATAACTGGTAATAAAGATCATTCAGCTATTATAAGAAAAGAATTAAATAAAGATGAACTACTTCGTATAAAAAGTTAGATGAAACAGTTGTAAAAACCTATCGCATAAATGACCTATTCATCCACTAAGCAAAAATAAATAGTTATCACCGTACAAAAGTGCCAAATGATAACTCAGGAATCCACGTTGTAATATATAAACAACTGAAAACTGAACATCACTTTAACGCATAAGTAGAAATGGTTAAGAGATAAATTACCATTCATAACTAGTCCTACTCATGAGCTTCAAGCAACAATTGATTTATCTCTCCTTGATTTAACATCCACTAAGAGTACATAAGTGCAACATCAGTAGCAGATATCAAATGCAAATACCAATAAACCCTGTTCCATTCATTCATCAAAACCTCCTTGGAGGGTGAAAAAGTGCATGTTCTGAGGACAAGTTTTTGATAAAATTTTTGGACCCTTCTCTAAATGCATGAGAAGGGTTTAAATACTACTAACTAAATAACTTATTTACAGAAATTCAGGATTCGGTTTAAATGACCGTCCTTTTTCTAAGCAAAACTATTTCTAAAATTAAATCTAATATCTAACTATTTCTATATTTGTTCCTTAACGTCGCAAGCATTCAGTATTTGCCTGAGTAGAGTCGACTGGCTGTCTTCCGCCTTTGGTTGAGTTAAGCAAACAGAATCTGCAAGAGCTGGCACTATCTTCTTAGCAAAATTGATGATATACTTGAGAGTCATCCAATGACTATGTGTCTTTACCATGTATGCCTAGTAATAATCCCATTTCAACTTGGTTAACCCTTGGATTTCTTCTGCTTTTTCTTTAGCTTTATGTTTCCAGATTGTTTCTATCGTTGCTTTCTTGCAATTTTTGGGGCTTGCAGGTGACTGAGTAATTAGAAGCCTTCATTTTCGAGCAAGCTTTCTTAGCGATGCGCGATTAGTGCTAATCGTGCATCGAAAACTGCCTCCGCTCCTTGATCCGGGCTTCCCTGATGTGTTTTTCTCCTTTTGTGCCTTTTTCTCTTATCGGGTATAAAGCTCAAAATTTGTAAAAATAGTGATTCCACGAGCTCCTGACCCTGAGCATTAAACTGTCTGTTTCTGGTATCAACATCGTTCAGTACCCATTCAACCATGGCTGTATATGAGAGATTTGTGATGGATGCCTCAGAAGAGTTCTGCAGCTCTTTCTCTTCCTTAGTAGATTAGGTGTGCCTTCCCAAATGGACATTGGAGTACTGCCTTTCCTCCTCATAGTTTCCTGCATACTGCCTTGTATAATGCTTTGTCTTTCTTTCCTGCAGTTTACAAATGAGGTGGAAGTAATGATAAAAATAATGACAAGAAAACTTTAAATGCCGAAGATATGCAAAAACACGCCACCTTACGTGAACTAGTTCTTCGAAAAACACAACACCATACTTCATTAACAACTGGAAACAACTCATTAATTCGCATTAAAGTGCATGACCAGTTCTTGGCCTAAAAAAAGTTTTCTCGAATAATGAGCCAGAAACAACTGCGATGGAGAGGTCTTGCAATTTGCTTTGTGATATCGCAGATTGCTGCATCGCATTATCACAATCTCATCGTGTTGTTCTATCGCAAGGTTGCTTGGTCGCAATATCGCAATATCGCAAGATCACAGATCGCTTAATCATTATAATCATTATGTGTAATTTATGCGATTTTTCTGATGTGTGAGATGCGATATCGCATATCGGTGATTTTAAGGTTTTTCAATGTGAGTGCTTGTTAATGCATGCGATGCGATGGAGTTTCGCATCGCAATCTCGCGTTTTTTTATCATTTTGGCTCATTAGAAGGTACCTTATCATTCTTTGTGCGATGCGATATCTCTTAAGGAGCGAATTTACTTTCTTCATCATGAAACTTAAGCTTTTTAGATTCTTCAAAGGTATTTTCCTAAGTCCATGATGTTGTAAGTTTTATCTAAAAGGAAATATAAGCACTAATTGATTTTTTTTAATTTTTGACTGAGGGTCCCCACTTATTTAGTATTAGCAATAACACTTCATAAGGAAGGGGGTTTTTGTTGGCCACAACAATTGGCGATTCACTTGGAAGAACCAGTTATATCTGTGTTTCTATTGAATTTTCTAAACTTCCAAAACAGAAAAATTTTCAGAAAATTAAACTTTATTATGGAAAGATAAAGTACATTATGCTCTAACCTGTCAATGACATTTTTTTCAGCTATTTTCAACTTTGATTATTTTCTCCCTCAAGTTAGTCCTTGTATTTACATCAGTCATTACTTGGTATGTAAAGATAAAACAAAGTCTTCTCTGTAAACCAGTTTTAAATATGCTCATTTGTCGTAGGTAGAGCCTCTGCTGCCAACAGGCATTTATAGCCTTGACAAGGTTACCTGTTACCCAACAATGATCCTGTATCCTACTTAAAGAAACCTACAACTCTCAAAGAAGAATCCACATCCACACTTATTTCTTTGATTTTCTTTTTACTCTTAAAGAACAATGTCTTGGTTTGATAGCCAATTTATGACATAGTCATTCACTCAATTTATAACTTTGCTGAACAAGTTGGCTCGTGATGAGACCTCTTGCATCTTGATTGTAACAATATTGAGTCATTTCCCTGTTGTGGTATGCAGTATTTGGCAAAGTCAGCAAGTTATAATATCTGTGATTATGATAAGACGGTTCGTGATGAGACCTCTCATTCTTCAAGATGAAGTGTATCCATGGATTGTTCCTCTGAAAGTTGTGATTTCCTTAGCAGGGAGGAAGTCATTGTTTCCTTTAGATAGCTCTCGACGACAATGGTAGAGTTTTTGGAAGTAGTTGTTCTACAAAGAATCTTTATTTTGTTATTGATACCTTTTATTGCACTGATATTAAACAATTTCTTCACTAAAGGTTGTTTTCATCAAAATTTATGAAGTTGAAACTAGCGTCATATCTAGGTTAGAGTCTTTAACTGTATCTTTCAATAATAAAGATCAATTTTCCAAAAGATTTGCTATTTATACAAGCGAAAAGTCAAAATCTGAAAGAGAGTTGGTGTCTTTTTCGTAAATTCCTAATGTAACCATTCACAACTAGTTTTATTATGAAAATAAAAACTATTACTCTACAAAAATAGAAGAATAAACTTCTATGGAAAATATTTCTTTAGAATTTGTCCGTTGACAAGCAAAGAGTCTCTTTTACCTCTTAAATCCCGTAACACAAACGTTGATGGACCTATGACTTCTACAATTTGAAAAGGACCAAGCCACATTCTTTGAAATTTTGTATGTTTCCCCTTTTCTTCATGAGCTTTGTCCCATTTTAAAATTAAGTCTCCCATCTGAAAATCCTTTCTGGTCATTATGTTTGAATCAAAAGAGGATTTTACTAGTGCTTGATGATGAGCATGCGTTTTCTTAGCATGTTCTCATTGTTCTTCTAATTTGATTATTTCCATTTGTCTTAGGTGGAATGAGGAAGTTGGTTTTTCATCAATGTATTGAACTAGAGACAAAGAGGGAATTTCTAAATGAGTTGGAAGAACCACTTCTTTCCCATAAACTAAATTAAAGGAAGAAGTTCCGATGGAAGCTTTTCTCGTTATTCAGTCTGCCCACAAAGCATATATTAAAGATTTATGCCAATTTTTATGATTTTGGTCTACTGTTCTTTTGATAATCCTGATTAGGTTTTCATTGGTAGACTCGGCTAACCCATTGCCCTGTGGGTAATAATTGGTCGAATATTTAAGTTTGAATCCTCTTTTAAGTGCAAATTCAGTCATTGCATTTCCAGAAAAGTATGATGCATTATCAAACATTAAATCTGAAGGCAATCCAAACTTGGTGATTATAAATTGATCTATGAACTCAATGACATTTTCAACATTAGCCGTCTTGAGTGGAACTGCTTCTACCCACTTAGTAAAATAATATGTTGTTGTAAGGATATATCTATGTTGCTTAGAGGAGTGAGGAACGATCTCACCTATTATGTCCAATCCCCACTGACTGAAAGGTTGCTCAATGTTAACTGGTTGTAGTGGTAAGGATGGCCTCTTTTGTCTCCCAGCAGTAGTTTGGAAGACTTGACATTTCCTCACGTAACTGTGCGAGTCTTTGAATAATGTGGGCCAGTAATACCCTACATGCAAGATTTTATGTGCAGTGGCATCTCCAACATAGTGTCCGCCTGCTGGCCCATCGTGGAGTAGCTGCAAAACCTTTTCAGCTTCAGATTTCTCAAGACATCTAAGGAGAATAGAAGCATAATTTATTCTAAAAAGAATATCATTTATGAGCTAATATTGTTTGGCTTTCAACCTTAGAGCTCTTTTCTTAGTATGATCAAGGTGTGAAGGAGCATACCCGTTCTTAAGATAATAAATGATATCAGCGTATAATGACTCTGCATTGTTTAGGCTTACCTCGCACATTTCTACCTCTATAGATGGAATTTCATAAATTTGCGATGCTCCAACCAGCATTTTGCAAAATCCTTGACCTCTTACAATGTTTGCTGGTTTAATTTCTATGTCATATTCTTGTAAAGCAGTAACCCAATTGGCCCTTTTCTCACCCACATCCTTTTGTACTAGAAGATTCCTTACCGCTGGAAATGGTACTATAATTTTAGTATGGGTTTTGAGTAGAAAAGGTCTGAAGTATTTGATTGCTTTGAAAACAACATAAGCCTGTTTCTCCACATCTGAATAATTTAATTCAGCACCCTATAAATTTGAACTAAAAAAGCAATTGGGTCTTCCGCCTTTTCTTGATTCGTTTGAGTGAGTATCGCAGCATATGATCTATCTGAGGCAAATGTATATAAAATAAAAGGTTCTGAAAAATTCCGAGTTGCTAAATATGGAGCATTAATAATAGCTTGTTTGATCAGGTTGAATGCTTCATGTTCATCTTGGCCCCATTTAAAATTTGAGTTCTTTTTTATCATGGCTTGTAAAGCAGACACGATTCGTGAAAAATCTAGAACAAATCTCTTTACAAAGTTGATCTGACCAAGGAAAGATTGCATGGCTTTTTTGTTATGAGGTAGGGATATTTCAAAAATCTCTTTGATTCTGTCAGAATTGATGTGAATTCCAGATTTTGACACTATGAATCCTAGAAGTTTCCCTTCACTTAATGCAAAAAAAGATTTCTTTGGGTTAAGTGAAATTCCATACCTTAAACATCGTTGAAAGATTTGTTTCAAGTCTTTGAGATGGTCGCTTCGTTTATTGAATACACGGTTATATCATCCAAATAAATTACTACAGAGTTATTGACTAAACCTTTAAATGTGATGTCCATGGCTCTCTGAAATGTGGCACAGCATTAATCAAACCAAATGGCATCTTCGATATGCATATGTGCCCATTTAGTTCTGAATGTGGTTTAATTGATCACAAGAATGTACCAACACTTGATTGTATCTTGAAAATCCATCCAAGAAAGACATTATTCAGGAGCCCCACTGCCTGCAATATCCTGCTCCATAGGTGGTAAGGGAAAATTGTCTTTGACATGCCTGTTAAATTTCGAAAGTCAATACAAATCTAATATCTCCGTTTTTCTTCTAAGGTACCATATTGGAGACCCATTTAGAATGTCTGACGGGAAAGATTATCTTGGCTTTCAACAACTTATTGAGTTTGGTTTTTATCTGATTTTCTAAATTGGGATGGATCTTTCTCAATTTTTGTTGGACAGGTTTTTCATTATCGGTCATTGGAATAGTATGTTGGATCATGGAAGTGTCGTATGTTTTGAGTTCATCATAGTTCCAAGCAAAAATGTTTTTGTATTGTCTCAAAAGACGAATATACGCTAGTTTTTCTTCAGGGGCTAGGCCAAGGCCTAGATTTATGTTTTGTGGTTTGGCATCGGTTCCTAGGTTTACTAATTCGAAATTCAAAGTTGAACTTTGGAGTTTTGAATTGGTAGACCTTTTAAACTGATCTTTCAAATCGTACAAATCTTCTAACTTGACCACCGACTTAGGTATAGCATTATTAGTGCTATTTTGTTGCAATTGTCGATCATGTTGCTCTTTGTCAATTATTTGATTGGAGTAGGATCTTTCAGATGTAAGGAAATTTACGATATCAGGATCGTCGTTGAATATTCTCCAATTTGTGATGTTGTCAAGAATAGAAGGTCTAAAGATTAATTCTATTGAGAATCTATCTGGACTAAAATCTTCTGAAGGAATGAGCTTAGAAGCTACGTTAGCTAAAAGGTCAGTGCTTGCATTCTGGAGTCTGGGAATTGATGAAAGATTGAATGCTATAAAATTCTCAGTCAGATCTTGAACTAAAGATTGATAGTGTTTTAAATGACCTGATAAGAAATGTATAGTATTCCGTACCCGTCTGACTACAATTTCAGAGTCTTCGAAGACTTGGAGGTACTTTATGTCTAACCCGATTGCTTTGTACAACCCTTGGAATAAAGCCTCATATTTTGTTGTATTGTTGGTACAATCAAGTTCGAGCCTGCATGTTAACATGATTTTATCTCCTTCTGGACTAATTAGCACACATCCTGCTCCTTCTCCTTCATTAGATTTAGAACCATCAAAAAATAATTTCCAAAACAAAGATTTATTTATAGGTCTATCTAAAAAATTGATACATTTTGAACTATCCGTTTGAGAAAAATTTTCGACTTGTGACAAAACAGAACATTCTAAATAAGGTGACGTATGAGCATTAAAATTGCCGAGAAAAGAATCTACTGAGTAATTGCCAATTATGCTACTGTTATATGCTACTGGTTCATTTTCCCCCTCTAATTCCGTTACTATGTACTTCTGATGTAATTCTTGTTCAACTTTTATTTGATTTGGCTTACCATTGTAAGGCAACCACATGTGCGACCAGTGAGTTGCGAATTATCCATGTAGTTTTTCTGATCAATCCCTGCTAAGAATTAAGCCATAAAATTCAGGGATATCAGCAACTAAAATGTCAATAACTTGACATATGTTCGGGTTGGATGAAAGCCTTATGGTTACTTGATTTAGTTCGCCAATGACTTCGACTTGCGATCGATCTAGCTGAACTATGCGAACAACGGATTTCTGTGGTTGAACGTTTAATTTGGTGCATATGGACTTTGGTAAAATATTCGATGAAGCACCAGAATCCACTAAACACTTATGTACATTTTTGTTAAAAAATTCATAAGTAAGGAGAAACGGGGGAGTATGAGATCTCGATCTTCCTCCAATTAAAGCGATGTTGTTTGGATCAATCTTGTTAGCCGCATTAGTTGGAGGTCTTCCCATGTTCTGGGAAGCTTGAGAAATTACAACGGCAGGCAAAGGTGCAACTGGCACAACATGTAATTCTTTCAACATTATCTTTTGTTGATGCTTTAACTTGCTCAATTTGTAAAGAGTGATGTTGGCCCTAGTCTTTTTCATGTCTTCTATAATATTGTACTCCATTTCATCCAAAACGATCAATGTTTTAGATGGAGTTGGTGAATCTGTTTGGACTGGCCTAGTTTGAGTCGCTTTAGATGTCGTTTTCTTTGTTGCGACTTTATCCTTTGTTGCAGAGCTTGCGCTCTTTGGCTTTGGGGTAGTTTGGGGAGGATCAAGCTGATTTCTACTTCGTGTGTTAATTGGGAATACTTCTTGATCTTCTTCTTATGGGAGGATGAAAGCCCACATTCCTTGTAATTCTACAACTTCTTCATCATCGGTTTACCCTTCAGTGGCAATTTCCTCTTCCTCTTCCTCGGATTCAGCACTTGTAATAGCTTTGGGTGGCCTTGAATCCGTTGACGGGCCTCTTTTAAAAGCTCTGTAGGGCCTTTTTGAAGAAGTTTCTGCTACTTACTTTTTTATGTCGACCATTTCATTGGACATGGTCTTCAGAACTTTTTGCAATCCCTCCAAATCAAATGGATCTTTTGCTTGTTTCTTCTTGGACTTTTCTTTGAAGGTGACCTTCTTAGACTTCCATTATTCTATCGCGGATTTCTTCTCTAAGGCTATTATTCATTTCTCTACTGCTATGGCTTCTTTCATGTTTTCAGCTAGGGTTATTTTATTATCCCTATCCATGAAGATCGCTATGTTTGATGGTAATGCAGTGATATACCATTCACATCGCACTTCCTCACTGGGCTAGGAAGCAGTAGGTATTTTGTTTAGAATTTTATTGAAACGTAGATTGAAATCGTTGATCGGCTCTCTAGATTCTGTCCTAAGGTTGGATAGGTCGTTGATTAACGTTGCCGTAGACCTGTCGTCACCAAACTTGGTTAGAAATTGGCCTTGGAAGATGTCCCAACTGGTAATAGATCCAGAGGGTAATGAGAAATACCACGATCCAGTTGTTCCTTGTAGAGTATAAGGAAACAATTGAACAACAACATCTTCATTAGTAACCCCGTTGAGGTTGATGGATAGCATAAAGTTGTTTATGTGCTCTTTTGCTAGCATGCCTACCTCAGGATTGAACTTAGGCAGCCATTTCTCAGGATGGGCCAGTATTTGACTTAAGGGTGTAGGTATTAAGACTGCCCCAGGGTTGTTCCATGGAGGCTGGGCCATTGCTAAACTACTAATAGGGGGATTTGCAGAAGATGATCCCTGTGGTTGTGAAGATGAGGTGATTATGACCGCAGATGATTGAGGAGTTGTAGGGATTCCACTCGGTGGATTGATAATGGTCTGGGGTGGAGGCGTAGATGGTTGAATTCACGGTGGAGAGGTTGAGAGGGATGATGTTGATGAAAGAGTCTCGCTGTCGGACCCTTTAGGTGACTTCCTTGCTCTTTTCCTTTTGGGAAGAGGTAATTCGGTTGGCCGAACATCGAACTTTTCACTCTTTAATCTGGTCAGGGTATGAGCAGGGTTATACTGCGAAGTCACGCTGCCCCGAGATTTATCAGATCTTTGAGGGGAAATAGAAAATCGTTGAAGTTTGTGAATCAGAGATTCGACTTCAGGAGGTTCAATAACAGATTGTTCTGAAATGTCAGGATTTGTAGTAGTGGTTGATGCTCTGACGACTTCTAACTCTGGATTTAAGTGTAATGGAGAAGTCGCGGGAGATGGTGAGGGCGATTTACTCTCAGAATGGTATTTTGATTTGGATTTACTTGCCATTCATAGTTCAGGCCCTCCTTCTAGCGCCAAATATGTTGAAGGCCCCAAAAATTGGGTCAACAACAAGGAGGATACCCACCCGGTCTAGACCTTGGTTGGCAACACCTTAACCGTTTGGTATAGCGGGTCCGACTGGGGATATGGGACCAGTTTCCCAATTCAGTGTGCGTGTGTGAGAAAGATGGGTATTTCTGTTCTAAATGGAATACTTCTATCCTAATTCTAATCTAATGCTATGTTATTGTATTCTAATAAACAGGAAAACATCGAAATTTATGCTAACCTGGGGTGTGATATTTCTTCTATGCGATCTAAAAAGATTTCAAACAATAACTGGTAATAAAGATCATTCAGCTATCATAAGAAAAGAATTCGATAAAGATGAACTACTTCGTATAAGAAGTTAGACAAACAATGGAAAACCCTTCACATTCCAAAACCTACCCCTAGAAGA